>CM076569.1:787998423-788156843 GCA_034641835.2 Pinus albicaulis
AAATAAAGTGAGGACATCAAAAAATAATCAAAACGTCTCTTTAAATTAAATTAAATTCCAAAATAAAAACTTAAAACCAATATGAACTTAATGACACATGTCACTAGTAAGATGTGTGCAAAAAAATCATAAAATCATAAAATTAAAATCATAAAATCATAAAATCATAAATTACTAAATAAATTTTGCTGAAATTTAGAAACGAATTCGCTAAATAGTAATTTCTATTTAATAGTAAATAGTAATTTCTATTTCGAGGTGTCGTAAACCATCATGTACACTCCTTTCATATATTCGACAGAT
The DNA here is from genome assembly GCA_034641835.2 of Pinus albicaulis. NCBI lineage: Eukaryota > Viridiplantae > Streptophyta > Pinopsida > Pinales > Pinaceae > Pinus > Pinus albicaulis. The sequence continues at coordinate 787,998,727 of CM076569.1, forward strand.
CCCATCTGCTCATTACACACAAAGTCCGTTAGAAGATAAGCTCGCAAATATTCTTCTAAAATTTTCTTGACTGATCATCATCACCTCTTAATTGCCTTTGTGAAGAGTTGAAGCTCCTTAAATGTTCCGAAGAGGTTGTACATGTCATCGAGAACTGTGATAACATGACAGGTTTTGACAAAGTTGAGTCTGAATCCAAAATGTTGAGGCTCAAACGCGGTATAAGAAGCCAGAGTGTTGAGAGATTCAAGGATATTTTAAATATGAAGCAGGGATGGCTTCTCGGTGGCATGTGAAGTGGTGTTGTTCGATAATTTGCTGTGGACGTTCGAGAACACCGATCCATAGACCACTGTGAGCGATTCGAGCTTGCAGGAAAACGCTGACTACATGGATGGTACCTCTTGCACATTGAACTCTGAAAATAGGGTTTGAGATGTCAAATATTAAGACCTCCATCGCATATCAGATTGTGAATTTTCTTTAATAATTTTCCTGAGAGGACCTGTTTGAATCAGTGGGCGGAACCTGCAACAACATTTACTATTTACTCTGCAGTCAAAAATAAAATAAATGCTTATTTTTTTCTCATTATATTTGGAAACCTTAATAGGTTTTCCGAGTTTTATCTTGTACCGAAAGGATCGGTTGAGTTCAGTTCCAAACTGCTAGTTAGCATTCTGTATACGCCGAACCCTAATAGGTTTTCAGACTTTCGTTCCACGCTGCTAATTAGCTTTCAGTATATGCCGATTTGGTGTCATGTTTTTATCATTATGAAATTGAGAAATTTTACTCTTTCTCATAATGATTTAATATCTATGAAATTTTGTGTGAAGAGCCTTCTTATATTTTTCCCATTAATTTTATTTTGCATCTATACATTTTTTATATATATTTATTAAGAGTGAAGAGAGTATAATATTCTACAAGTTTTAAAATTCAAATATAATTTTATAAATGAATTTAAAAGTTTAAATATAAATATGAGTCATATTTATATAAAATAATTTATTTTTTCTACTACATTCAAGTTTCCTAAAATGTTATTTCTATGCTATCCTAACATGCAGTGTTAATAGAATATATTAATCATTAAAATGATTTTTTTATACACATTAATATAATATATTTATATTTATTTACAACTTTTTTTTATTTAGAACTCCTATACAATATATTTATTATTTAAACTTCTAAAAAATATATTTCAACTTCAATAGTATTTAAAGTGAATTTTAATCTATTATTTTTATATAGCATTTTTTACTATGCAAAATTCTCACAATAATAATCGAACATGGCTAGAGAATTCTTCTACAATCTTACTAAATTGTAAGTGCATTTGAGAAAAATGAGCCCTCTCCAATATTGCTTTTAAAATAATTCCAAATTTAAATAGAGAATCAACATTTTATATCTTTCCAGGGTTAGGATGTTGAGAAAGGCTTTGACATGAGGATTTGTTGTTGTACACTTTGCATGCTAATTTTTTTATATAATAATTTGCTTAAAAATATTTGTGTGATTAAAATTATTTTACCATAATGGAATAAGAAAGTTTACCATTTTCTTAAAATAGAGAAATAAAAATAACTTATGTGAACTAAAAATAATAGAAAGTTAGTTTAAAAATAGAAAGTTCACATATTTGCTTAAATTTTTAGGAATTTTCCCTCGTAACTTATTTTTTTTAATAGAATTAGAGATCTTTCCAAAAAGATTATTTTTCTTTATAGAAAGTAACCATAAACTTCTAAGTTGCCCAATTTGAACTCACATGTCACTAGTAAGACTTGTGTAAAAAAAATAGTAAGTTCACATATTTAATTAATATTTAATATATAAAGTAATATTTAAACTATAAAGTAATGAATAAATCTTTAATTCACATATTTATTTTAACTAGATTTACTTCACATTTTTCTATTATATTGTAATTGAATTTCCACGAATCTTTCTCCAAGTTGGGTTTTTTACCATTACACTCTAACTAAATTTCAATTCGTCTTTTGCAAGTTGGGATAATTATATTAGTTGAATCCCACATGTTGTTGCTATATAGCTATGATAAAGCTTATTTTTTATTGCAATGTATGATTTATGAAGGAAGCTACACTTAAATATGAATCCAACGTCTTTGCCTAGTGATTTGATTCCTAGATGTCTATTTTCTACCTTTTTGAATTTGAACTTTTAACCTTTTACAAGAAGGCATGCATTCTTAACTATTAGAAGTTTAGAACCACTCTATGTATAAATGGATCCTTGAGACATTCAATTTTTGTAAATTAAAATATCATCTCATCTATTAGTTAGATTACTTTAAAATATAATGTAATCAAATTAGTATTTAATATTCCACCATGCGGTTCTAATGACATTGGAGAATGTTTTTTTTAAACAATTCTAATATAGTTACATATTATAAACTTAAGAAAAAAATACAAAAAAATTAACTTAAATTTAACGTATCAATTTCTATTTTCTTGTACAACTTTTTTGATTTTAAAATCCTATCGGCCTTCTCTTTGCACCTTTTGGAGCAACTGCTAGTTATACTTTCTATTTAATCCAACCCTATTAACAACTAAACGTCTCTAGCTCGTATTCCTACTCTTAAAAAATAAAGTGGGGGCATCGAAAAATGATCGAAACGTCTCTAACTCGTATTGTTACTCTTATAGAATATAGGGGAGCATCAAAAGATATCGAAAGGCTACCTAATTCTTTTGTCAGCGACAAAAATATAGGTAATGACATCGACGGCCACGAAAACCTTAGCCCTTCGCATCCCCGGAGAGACGCTGTGAAATCCTGGTCTTTCGCATGCCTCGGGAGGCTTATCCAATTTATTCGATTTCCAGCAGTATCCTCGATTCGCGGCCACCTATAGTACCCCTCCATGCACGGTTTAACTTCATATCATATTATAAACCATACAGACAACGTGGAGGAGTCACTCCTAGCGAGACTGGTCTACCATTTTGTGGCATATATTTGTTCAAACCATGAACAACTAGAACTCAATTCAAATACGGTATCAACACATTCCACTAGTTTCTAAAATTTCTTGATAGCTTATATAAGAATCCCTGCGCGATGGTCATTAAATATGTTAATATCTATTGAAATTGAAGGTAGCGTAAACGTAAAGAATATTTTATTGTCAAAAATTAGATTAAAAGTCGTTGGAATGATAAATTTTAACTTTAAAATTTGTAGATCAAGTCGCTGCGTTTTTTAAAACTCTGAATCTATATGTGCATCTTGTATAGAGGAATTCCGTATATAATGTTTTAACGATGTAACTAAATAGAATTTACTTTAACAAATTTATAGTTAGGGTAAGAATATAAATTAATATTTTTTTATTTTTTTTAAAGTGTGCTTGTTATTTTATAAAATAATATTTATATTAACTAATATTAATAATAATGAAATAGAGTTAATGTAGGTCATAAAAATAGTTTAAATTTGATCTTAATTTTATATCAACTTTATGATGATGATGATTAACTATCACTAAGACCAATGCGGTCTAGCATCTTAATATAATATGGGATTAGTTGCTACTTTTTAATATTTTATTTCTATAATAAAAAAGAAGGGAAAGAAAGCTCCAAGTTTAATTCGAGGCAGGTTGAAAGTGTGAAAATTATTTTGGTAATAAGAACAAATGTGAGTAAAAGCCAAACAATCTAAGAGAAAGTGTTTTTCATAAGTAATTCAAAATAATAAATAAGAATAATAAATTCTTTACTAAATATGGAGCTATGATGTGTAATTCATTCTATGTTCAATTCAAATGTTATATATATATATATATATATATATATATAACAAAAAATAAGTGTCATCCATAAATAAAATATTCCAATATCCATATTATATAATATAATTTTGACCCCTCACTTGGTGGCAAAAATGAAGTCTTATGAGCAAGATATTGAAGGTTCAATTCCCTTGGACATAACATTGTCTACATAGAGGAGTATAGGTAGTAGGTCGTAGAGGTTATACTGGTAGGAGTCTCAGAATTCCTAATGAAAATTAAAAAATACTTATAGTTCAAAATTTTAATTAGTGCTTTGCTCAAAACCAACATAGATCCATCTTAACTCCAAATCTACCAAAATCCTAGAGGAATAAAATATCTTGAGGTGCATATTGAGATATTTGATCCCTCTTAGCACTTGGTAGATCCAAAGTTAAGATGAATCTATGCTAGTTCCTAAAACCATATTGAAAGGGTAACTTTTGAAGTAATCTGGGCGAGGGTGGGGAGCCTACTCCTTGAGCCTCATCAAAATAGCCCCCCATTAGGCTTGAAACCATCGACTCCTTAAGCCTTATCACAACATGCCAAAGATGTCTCCACATGGGATTTGAAACTGGGTGGAGAGGATAACATCCCATTGTACCAACCACTCGATCATCCCACTAGAAGGCATTACATAAGGCTGATTCCTACCACTATTACTATAACTTCTAGTTAAGACACCCATGAGATTTAAACTCATAATTGTTACATAAAGAAAACCTTAAGAGTGTACTCATTCACAAAATATTATATTCCTAGTGGGAAAATATAAATTAATTATAATAATGAATACAATTTTATGTCCATAAATTATAGGACTTTTCCTATAATATACATGGTTGTTTACAAAATAAATTTATTAACCATACTAATGACGTTAGTACATTTAAATTTGATAATATTTCTCTATGGGATATAAACCACAAAACATGTTCAAACACTCAATGTATAATATACATCTCAAATGCATGTGCACATTCAATTTCAAATATGGTTTTATATTTCTCTTTTGTAGAGAGGTAATATCTTATTTTATCTTATTTATTTGTAAGGATATAATTTTTTTTTTTAAAGGTGTTGGATTTAATAGTGGAAATTGAGGAGCTTTTCAGCTTTGAGCAAGGTTTGACTTCCATCAGAGATCGCCATGAAGTCATGAGGGAATTTTGAGGTAATGGTAAAATGTGTGCTTGTAGTAAAAAATATTATATTAACTGATATTATGACTCTTGTACACATAGGCGAATCAAAGCCCACTCCCATGTCTATCAAGTTGTATAAATCCTTGAGGGGAAACTCAACTGATGATGGCCATGTTATGAATGATTATGTAAATTAATTGATCCAAGGTTCAAATCCCTCATTTAGCCCAAGAATCATTTGTTGGCGTGTGTGTGGTTTCACCTAGGGTTTATAGTGGTAGCAATTGGGGTTGACATTGCATCGCACAAATTTGAGCCCAAGTTATCAATTCCTCTAATCACACACAAAAAAAAGGGGGGAGGAGAAATCTCATGTTGAAGTTTGCAACAAGAAACAGTGAAAGTGGCATCTGGAAACCTCATCCTTGATCCTAGTGAAAAATAAGCACCTAAATTAGGTAGGAACCACACAGGCTATTTTTAGGTGTATGTCTATTTTTATACATGTTGAGAAAATTCTAAAATTAGCAGGAGGTTGATTCTAGATGGTTGAGCAAAATCTATTTTTAGATGAATGGGCGAAGTCTATTTATAGATCGTCTGTATAAAATTACAATGCATGTCGATTATTATTAGCCCTTAATAATAATCAGACAATAAATAGTAACTTATTCTCTTGGAGCACTTTATTTCAGTTAATTGATGTGGCAAACCAGTTGATCGAAGGAATTTCAAATTCCAAGGTTGGTTGGTGACTCATGCATGGAGGGCTTAGTTATAACTGACAATGGAAATTTGTAACAGAGTTGGAAGAGTAGTTATGTGAGTTGTTATTTAGTTTAACTCAATTCAGTGCGTTAAACTCAGTTGTGCTAGTTGTAACTAAACATATACTAATGAATGATGAGTGAATTAATTAGTTAATTAATTCACAAGTAGTGTCTTACTTGCAACTAAATAAATACAACAGTTAACTATTTGCATGTCAGATAAGTGGAGACCAAGTGGAGAGATAGGTGAAAGGGTGAGATGGACTATCTGTTGTGACTATAGTGGAGCATTCAATGCATCCACACACACATTGGAGATGGCTATTGTTACACAGCATTTTGTCACCATCCCTGCAATCCCTCGTCCCGCACATTGGAGGACTATTCCCATGACCTGTGAGCAGTAAAATGTCCTGAAAATACCTTAATGGTGTTCTTCTGCATAAGGACAAGAATTCTCCTGAAGAACAATTCCTCTGGAAAACCCTAAAAACCCATGTTTTGGCATTGGCACGGGTAGCCAGTTTATCCCTCGCACCAATGGGGAAAATGCACCATAGTGGGCGCGCCAATTGGCACTCTGTCCCTGTGTCATGCCCGCGTCAACCCTTTTAAGGAATGTTTTTTAATATAGAAGGTGGAAGTTTGGTTTTAACAAACTCAGAATGGATCACCAAAATGAGTTTGGGTTGTTTGCCTCCAGATCTCCCTGATTAGGAAGTGGTTTTCCACCTCTCATGGAACCTTCCTAAGAGATAGGCCTCTTCCCCATGATTATAAGGAGCCTAACCTGTCCTCCTCCCTCTATAAAAGACTGCCCTCTCTATTTTCTAGCTAGCTGAACTTGTGGGAGGAAAACTATAGCTGGGCAACTATTGAGAGAAGAGCCAAGGAGAACCCCGTAAGAGAGAGAGCTTTGTCTAGACTCCCAACAAGCTTCGTTGAGACGCACTCTGCTGCAAGCTCCACCAAAGGAATATCATTGCGTCTGAGCATTTGGTTGTAATCTCCCTTTTTGTCATCTTTAATATAAGCGACTATGATTTTGGTTCCATTCTTGTGTTTACATTTTATGTAATGAAATAAATTATATCCTGTTTGATTGATATATAGTTACATGCTTTAAGTATTACGTTTTATTTCGTTGTTTCTCTGCATGTGTTCAGGTGTCTAGACGAAGCAAATGGAAGGACTGTGATCTATCAGGCTAGGGACGAAGAGCAACGCTTCTTCCTCGACAACAACAGCGTGGGATTTGAGGTAGGCTACTTATCGTGATCTTTGTCTTTCTTGTAACTAGGAACCAACGTCATTACATGATTCGATTGTTGCTAGACCCACTCTAGGGCTAGTGGGATCACCTCTGTCTGCAGAGGGGATTTACAACCTCAACAATTTTGGCGACTCCGCTGGGGATCTGTGAGAGTTAGGCCTTCTTCATTTTGGGTTGTTTTCTTGGCTTTTGATTGATTTATTTTCTTTTCTGCTTCACCTTCCTTGTTGTTAAACCCTTATTCAGCCCCTAGAAAACCAAATCTAGTCTTAGTTTGTCCTTTTTATCATTTTACTAGGGTAAACCGACTTGGCGCAATTTTGCTCCTGATGGTCACGCCGACTGGCGTTTGTTGCTGGTTAGACACCCGCGCAAACCCCTGTTTGGCGCAGATTACAGCCAAACAGGCGTGCCAACCCTGCTTGGTATTAGGGTTTTCCTGTTTGTGGGCTTTCTGAGCTTTACTTTTGGTCCTAGTTCATTTTTTATGGTTGCTTGAGTGCTTTGAAGTCATTTTTTACTGTGTCTAGCCCTTGCCCTCCGGTTGTTCGCCTTTTTCTATCAGTTTTGTATTCTAGCCCTAGGGCTTCTAGGTGCTTCAGTGTGCTGAGCCTCCCGTAGGAGTTTTGGGTCCTTGCTTTCCCGGTCAACTTCGTTTTCACTTCTTTGCATTCGTTTTGCTAGATTCCATTGTATCATTGCGTTAGTTGAGTGATTTCCCTCTCTTTCATTCAGTTTCACTTTATGTTACTCCAAGCCTAGATTACACGGTTTGTTTGAGTTTCTTTAGAGATTATTCTTCGCTTTGAGGGATTTCGTCATCAGTTTGAGTCTTGATTGTGTGTGTTTGGATTGAGTGAACTTGCTTGTTTCAGCTCTCCCTTTGTCATTTCTCGGATTTATGTTTTCATTAGTTTTTTCATTCATTTAGTGCATTTGCTCTTATATATTGAAAAATACAAAAACAAGATCTTTGCATTTGGATTGGCGTAGTGAAAATTGAAAGCTCTTTTGCATTATTAGTGTTATATAACTCTAGAGAGAATTTTTCTAGTTTCATTAGCTTGCATTGGAAACACTAGTGAATGTTTTTGTGTGTTCATTTTGTTGTCATTTGAAAGCTCTCAACTCTCCCGTAGATAGCTCTTCATTGAAAAAAGTGATATTTTGTGGCATGTAGTTTTCATTTAAAGGTTTTATGAGATCCAACATTCGATAGGGCCTTGAAATTGAAACGTAAATTGAAGATCAACTTTAAAATTTACTGAATTAACCTAAGGCAACATTGAAACATTAACGAAATATCTAGTAGTTTAAGGTAGAGACGTGTTCTGGTGTCTTTAAGCCTAGCAGCTGTCGTTCTCCATCTAGCTACAAACAACGCTAATGCAGACTTGTGCTCCCCATACCGTCGAGTATATAAAGGGAGACCCCATTAGGTTGCAATCCTTTATCTATAGGAAGCCGAGTCTGCCACCTTTTACCTGTGATACACCAGACACAGCATTCAGGGAGATTACCTGCACGTACGTCAAGTCCTTGGTTAATTTCTATTTCATTTTTACTAAGGTGTATATGGCAGTTCACGGATATCTAGTACACCCATCTACCTAGATTACCAGAGCAGTCATTTTGATCTTTACTGACTCCTTAAACTTGAAAATATCATCAAGCGCTTATCCTTTCACGTTTGTTTCCAAACTAAAAGTGATAAAGTCATCTTTTACTTGTTTCTAGACTCTTAAAACATGAAACAGTAAAATTTCCAGTTTCAATGTGGTAAAATTAATCACCTACGATCACACGCCCATTTAGAGATTGATTTTTCAACCTGTTTTTGTTTGCCTTGGTTTTCGCCCATGCGTCTTCGTTTTGATCTCTTCCTCTTTTTTTCTATAGTCACAATGGCAGAACCATCAGTTTCGTCTTCTGGTAGTCCTTATACAAACGATTCATCAAAGGTCTCCCAATCCTCTGCTGAGTATCAACAGCCTGTTGTGTCCGAGTTTCCCGACGGGGGACCAGTTATATCTAAACTTCCCTTTGGAGGACCAATTGACTTCAATTGGCCCTTGTCCAATGCTTGGTTTGGATTTGGAGTAGGGAAACACTTCCCTCATCTTACATCAGGATCACCCTTTTTGGTTGTTGTCATACCTCCTAGTCCCCGTCGTCTTTTAGAAGATCTCATGGCAAGGTCAGATATGGACTCATCCAGTCCTTCTCCTAGTGAGGGAATTCCTACTTCTGGTGAAGATTACCAGCCTTTTCCTGAAGACATCCTCCAACCTTCTATTATGTTTTCACTTGGTCCAACGCTCCCAGCTAGATATAGGTCTTTAAGTCAGGTCATGTCCGTTATTGCCTCTATGGGAATATCGACTCCATCTATGAATCTAACCATTCCCTCGTTAGGGATGTCGCCATCGACACCTCTCACGGCATCTCCTTTCATCACATCAGCACCTATTAGACCTACTATCTACATGGTTGCGTCTATGCCTGTTGTCACTACTTAGTCAACTACGACCTCATCAGTTCCTGAAGACATTTATATAGCTTCTGCCATTCCCAAGAATATTTCTCCCGAGGAATATCAGTTTTCCTTACAACCGTCGATCTCTGAGGTTGGTCAGTCCTCTCAAGACCTTAATCATCCCAAATTTTCCCATTATGGAGCTGATGGTGCCCCAATTTACGTATTTCCAAATCAATATGATGAGTAGGCAACCCCCTTCGTTTTCTTGCTCATGAGGCTTATCAGTACATTAACGGTTTTCTATCTACCCAAGCTGGGCAACCTTCTAATCAACAAGGGCAACCCTTACAGGGAAAACCTTTGTTTCAGCAAGGATATGCTTTTGGCCCACAAGGACAACCCTTCCAAGGACAACCTTCGGCCCAACCAGGTTATGTATACGACTTGCAAGGACAACCCTTACAGGGACAACCTTCGGGCCAGCAGGGATTATTTTACGGCCCGCAAGGGTAGTCTTACAACCCTTAAGGTCAACCTTTGCAGCCTCACCCTGTGGTCCAACCAAGGCAACCTCAAGGACCGACAGGGCAACCAGGTATCAACTTGGACCACCATACGGTCCTAGGGGGCAAACCCATCCTTCTCAACCTTTGGTGCAACCTCAACAACCTCATTTTTCGATTGGTAAAAATGTTGCACAGCCAAGACCATCTTATGGTCCTGTCACAGGTCAACCTGGTTATCAGGCACAACCTGACCCACTCCTACCATCAGACCAACATGTTCAACCAGGGAAACCTGGTGTCCCTCATCAGCCAGGTCAACCTGTTCAACCAGGGAAACCTATGCAACTAGGTCAACCTGTTCAACTAGGACAACCTGCATAGCCTGTTAACCCTGCTCAGTAGCCGGTCTATTTTATGCTACAGCCGAATCCACTTGTGCGCCTGACTTATTCAACTCAGCAGGGCCCCACTTACCAGCAGCCCGTTCGACCTCAAGGCAGCTATTACCTTCAAGGTCAATCTCGACCGGTCTACAACCTGCCTCAAGGTTCTAGTTATTACTCTCAACAGCTAGGCTATACTTATATTCAGCAGCAGAATCCATATACTGCTCAAACGGGGCCCACGTATAATCATAATCATTACCCTAGTTATCAACTCCCATATCCTGGTTATCAACCACCATATCAACCTCATTATCTGGCTTATACCCCCTATGGTCAGAATCCTCTAGGACAGAACCAATGCTGGCAGAGTTATGCTCAACCAGGATGGAGTACAGGTACAGGTCCTTATCAGGGACCTGGCATGCCTTTTAACCCGCAGTTACCTTTTCTTGCCACATTGGAGTTACCGAATGTATCCAAATTGACCAATGATCTGATTCTTCATAATCCATATTAGCCTCCAGTTCCGACGAACGTGCCTGGTGACTTTCCTAAGCTTGAGTGTAAATCTAGAGAAGACCCCCAAGCACATGTCATGACATACCACTTATGGTGTTCTTTGAATTCTTGGATAGATGACTCGATTCATCTACGTATTTTCCACCGCACTCTCACCGGTGCTGCTACTAAATGGTATATAGAGCTACCCCGTGGTATTTTTCAAGATTTTAATACTCTAGCCATGGCATTCCTGATGCATTTCCAGTTATTGGTTCATTACAAAGCCAGGATACATCTCCTGACATCTCTGAAACAGGACAAAGCCACTCATATTTCAGATCGCATTCATGAGTGGAGACGACGTCGTCGTTTGATCAAGTTTGACATTCCTGATTAGCTTCTAACTCACTGGTTCACTACCTCCTTTGTCATCAAGATTGCACAATACATTGCTATGGGGGCATGTGTAATCGAGGAACAAGCCATTTCTCGTGCCCAGTACCTCGATTTAGTGTACTCTTAGTCCGGCACGTTATACGACATCTTGACTGATGCCCCATGGCCAGGGACCTCTAAAGCACTGGCTACTCCATGAGTAGATGGTGTTATTTTTTCTGTCTCTCATACTTCTCACAAGTCTTCCAATGGGAAGCAGAAATCGAATTGTTCCAACAATTATTCTCCTCAGACTACCCCAGATTCTGGTAAGACCACAAAGGTCAATGCCGTTCAGGCTAATCCTGCGGACAAGACTTCCAAAGGGAAGAAGAAGGGAAAAGGAAAAGCCAAATCTGATGCCCCAAAACCAGAATCGTCCAAACCACGTGCTCATGATGGTTCACAACGAAAACCGAAGTACCCTTGCCTGATCTGTGATGAAGACCACTACACCAAAGATTGTCCTCGATGATCTGAGGTTAGTAAACTTCTTAAGGGATCTAAGGGAACTGTGACAGTTCTTAAGGAACCTTTTCCATCTCAGCAGACCCATATGGTCAAGGAGCCTTCACCATCTGCACCGTTTGGGTCTCAGGTTTTCATGATGAATGGTGTTGCACCTGTTTCTATCGCCACTCGATCAAAGGATTATGCTGGATCATGCTAGGCATCTGGGAAGGAAGTCGTTGATTTCCCTCCTCCCCCACCTACCTCTGGTCCTCTGGAGATTGAAGGACCCAGTGTTGAACCCGTTGTACGACCACCTTCCAAAGGTGTTCTCCAAAAATCTTCCTATAATCTGAACGCCTGTGCTACTCAGCATTACAGCATTGTTGAAGATTTGGCATAGGCACCTTCTGCGATGTCCACGTTGGAAGTTCTTAAGAGTTGTCTGTTTCAATGGAAAGCTTTGCTATCTATGATCGGCAGAATCAATCCTGCCGATTCTAGCCTTCTCACCTTCGATCTAGAAAATGTTGTCCCCCGACTTCTGCATCAGATCGCACTTGTTATACAAGTCAGTATCAACGGCCTTAACATTCAAAGAGCCATTTTGAACAAAGGTGCCTCTACCTGCATTATGTCATCTGCTTGCTGGAAGGCCATTGGCTCTCCAGCCCTCACTTCATCTCCCAATGCCCTTGAGGCATTCAATGGAAGGGAATCAAAACCCTTGGGTGTTCTCGCGAGTCGACCGATTACATTGCAAGGTAAGACAGTCAACGTCGAAGTGGAAGTTGTTGATGCCAAACTCAACTACAATCTTCTACTCGGTCGCAGCTAGACCCACGCCATGTTATGTGTTTCTTCCACCCTCTTTCGGCTTTTGAAGTTTCCACATGAGGGCGAGATTATTACTGTCGATCAGTTGTCTTTCTTCACCTCATCCTCCGAGAAAAATGTACTGTAAGTGGATCAAATCCCTAATCCCCCCAATAGTATAGGACCTGGTCTTTTCAAGGACCTTGTTCTCATGGGTATTTTTCCCATTCCACCACCGAACACCGTTCAAGTCAACATGGTCTCTAGGTCGGATGACCCATGGATCATCCCTTTTCCTGAACAGGTTGCCTCTTTTGGAGAATCGATGCCTCTGACCCTAGTTGAAATCAATTATTGCGAGATCGTTGCCACATCAGATCCTCCTCCTGCTGGTAATGCTCCTTTGAGCATGACTCTTGATGTTTATTCTCAATCCCCTTGGCTCGGCGATGCCGATTCGCCTGATCCTTTGCGAGAAGTTTTTCCATCTGACGAAGCTATTGTGGAGAATATGTCTCTCAAAGATCTATCGTGGAGCGATGGGCATCATCGTTCCTCATTCATGCCTAGCCTAGGGGCAATGTCTAATTGTCTCGAGCATTTTTCATCTGGTTTTCCCTCTGCTGAACCTACTCCTTTGAGCTCGTCAGAGCATATTTCATCTTCTTCTGTCAAGCTCCCTAAACAATGAAACACACTGCTCTGAGGACAGTTCTTTTAAGTGTGTCAACGTCGTTAAAATAATGAAACATGATCCCGTTCAATTCTAGTTTTGTTATTTTTCGAAAAATTCACGTTGAATCTCTTACTCTTGTATTTTTAACCCTCACTCCATTTCCTATGGACTGAATCTTGGGGGGCATGTACACCTCGAATTGAGTCATCATGTTGGGGGCATGCCTATTTTTTCAAGCATAGTTTTCGTTTGTGCTTTAAGCTTGTGTAAAAATAAAATATGTTGGTTTGATGCATTGTGTGAACTTTTAACTTTTTCATTGGGTCGTTATTTATGTAGATTATTTAGCTGATACATTAGATAACATTGTATTAGACATTTGCATAACATGTAAAAACATCATCATATGTAAATAAGATCTAGGTAGAAAATAGATGTATATATATATATATGTTGAGTGTTTGCATCTTGTGCATCATATAAAACCAAAAATATACATGTTTGTTTAAATTGCATCCACAGACAACATGTGTCTCAAAAAATATGCATATAAAAAGCCTAGGTGACTAATCGGCATGGTGCTCATGGTAGCACGTCACTGCCCACACCAACTGCCTTTGTAAGCGATGGAGTCGAATCGGCACCCCTACGGTGTGCCTCTGATAAGCCAATGGAACATCAGCTAAACGAGCATAGTCCGGGACTCTGCGAGCAATCCCCTCCAAGTTCTGCACGAGCTCGTCCCCCTCGCCCCCCTCACCTTGAGGGTCATAGGCGAGAGGGGCCCTCCTCGCCACTGGTGACATTCTGGTGGGCCTATCTGGGCCAACATCTGCATACATATAGGATCAATTGTTAGAGCATGCATGTATACCAAAAAAAACATAAAACTCATAAAATTAAAAAGAGTCTTACCGAGCTCCTCATCCCAGTCCTGTCATTTTGGGAGCGGAAGGTCTGGGTCTCCTGTGAAATCAATATCAGCATAGGGTTGGTCCTCTACGAAGATCAGTTGTCGTCAGAGCCATCCAAAGAACTCAGGCCGCCATGACATCTTCTAGCCGTCCCCTACCCTGGGCATCAATGCTGCCCATCGAGCCATCTGTGGCTCTCTTAATGGTGGATCCGGGACTACAACCTCGTGGCCTTGGAAGATAGGTATTCGTTCCAAGAAGAACGATACCAAGATGGAGCCATATCCAAATTGTTTTAGTTTGGTATTTTTGCATTTGGTCAATTTCCATTTGATGTTCCTTGTCACGGCTGTAGCCCAGTCAAATACTGTCGGGTTCATGCATTCTGACACGAGAAGGAGTTGTGTCTTGGTAGCTTCATGTGGTGTCTGCGACCCCACAGCCCGCGTAATAGTATGTAGCACTACTCTGAGTGCTAGATCAAGAATGGTTTGAATATCCACCTTTCCGCTGCCTGACCCTTTCCATGCCCCTTCGCACACTCTTTTCATGACCATTGTCATGTTTTCACCTGAGTGCTTGGTGCTTGTCAAGATGGGAACTGGACCTCTGCGCGCTAGTCCAGTAATGAAGTAAGCATCGAACACTTCGAGCTCAAGTACTTGATCACGAAGTTTAAATTTATCTTCGTCTTCATCCCAGATACTTATCAAATATTGTAGTAATTCGGGTTGAGCCCTGAGACATGGTGTTAAGAATAATTTATTTAAACCACAATTACGGAGAGCATTCATGCATTGCTCATTCTCCATTGCCAACTCAGCTTCTTCACTGTGCTCTCTTTCTTTCCATTCAATCACCATTTTTGTTGTCTACCTACATCAATTTGGTCATAAACACATTGTAAGATCCCTTGGGCACTCAAAATAGCAATCAATTGGCTCATTTGTTTTTAAATTTGAATGGAACATTGGGTTGTGTGGTTGGTGCGACTGTTTTGCTGACAGTCGCGCCACTTGGCGCGGTCCCTGTGTAAAAAAAGGGTCGGTTGGCGCGGGTCCATGCCAGATACCCGCCCCAACTGCGGAAGCCCTAAACTTTCAAATCCTCCCCCTAAGGACACCAAATGACAGTTAGAAGCTATAAAATATGGCTTAAAAGATGGCTTATGTAAGTGGCTCTTACCTGAAGAAGATGGAACCCAATTTCGTCCACTGGATTACTCTTAGTCGTCACGGCAAGATTGTAATGGAAATAGCACACTCTCGCTCTGCAAAGAGTTAAAGAGGTAAAAAGTAAATATGTTGTTACCATTGGTAATATTTATAACTTTTCAAAATCAAAATTAGGTTTTGAGACTTGTTTTGTCGATATTTTACTATATTTTTGTCGAAAAATAGGTTTTACACTTGCTTCTTGTGCAGCGACAGGATTTCACGTGACTAGGACGATGACACAAGTTGTATTTTATACTTTTTCGGACTCAGTAAAAAAAAACAAAATTCACTCCTGGAGTCACCTTTTAGCTCTTTTCTTACTCTCTAAAATTGAAAATATCGTCGAGTCACTTGTCGTTTTGAGCTCGTTAAAATTGGCTGCGAAACGACATCTACCCAGTATACATTTACCCCTTTTTTGGGCTAGGATAGATTATTTACGAAAAATGCATACCCTAGCCTATCGCGACTAGGAGGTTCTCTTAGACACAGTTTTCTACCTTTTTGGATCTGTGGGACTATCTACAAAAAGGGACTGCTGGAGTTTTCTTTTCCGCTATCTTTTCAAACTCTCTAAAC
Organism: Pinus albicaulis; assembly: GCA_034641835.2. Classification (NCBI taxonomy): domain Eukaryota; kingdom Viridiplantae; phylum Streptophyta; class Pinopsida; order Pinales; family Pinaceae; genus Pinus; species Pinus albicaulis. The sequence goes on from CM076569.1 coordinate 788,014,694, forward strand.
ATGAAAAGACATCGAGTTCTTCCTTTGTCAGACTCGTTAAAAACTGATGACATCAGACTCCGTTGTAATGACGTTACTCGAGTTCCCCCTTCCTAGGGCTCGTTAAATGTACTAGGATGGATTTTTCCGAAGGAAAAACTTATATCGCAAGCACATGCTATCCCCTTCAAGCTGGTTTTCAAAAATAATTGGGGTACTCGCCAAAAATGGTGGGGGAAATGGAACCAGTATTATAGTCGTGTCGGTAGTATGTCGCTCTTGAACATGGCACTTGTCTACATTCGTGTCGGGTTGGGGACATCTCATCTCGTTATCTGCTTGCCTCCATGGATTTGGGTAATCTCTTTTGACCTCTCATCTGCTCTTTGCCACGTCGCCATGACCTCAGATCCTTTGATGTCAAATACTGCCAAATCCAATGTCTTGTCACCAATATGTTCAAGAAAAGTTGGCCTCTGCAGTTTTCACCTCCCTCTGATTCTCTGTCAGTCTTGATTCACAAAACATTATGTCCCTCTGTCTCATGTCGATGATGTGGGAAACATTATGGCCCACCTCCGATCAAGGTCACTTCCTGTCGACTTCAGCTCATTATCCAAGAAGTTGGTCTAGAGACTCCCTTCAGGTACCTTGGAGCCTACATGCCTCAATGGTAGGTTCTCTGCATTCGACGCAACGCTTTCATTATTGACCTTCGATCGGATGATTCTGTGGGTGTTCGACGCCAGCTCACTGTTCACATTCCGTGGATTGTACCTCTTGTACCTTGAGAGCCATCATCATTATTGGTGGTTTCTCTCACATATGTTAACTACTTTTGTTATTGGCTGGTAATCAGGTGATGTTCTTGCATGTTTGACTTCAGCTCACATATTCGCGTGCTTGAACTTGTACTCTGTTCGGGTCGGGATGGAGCGCAAGACCTTGGATTTTGTCTGCTAAACATTCAGGCTGCGGATTCTATGTGGATTATTATGATTTATTACATGACTCATTTGATTGGATGGCTGCGACCATACCTGAGTCTACTTGTTGATCCTTCTTTACTGGATGGCTGCGTCCATACCTTGGATCCCAGTTTTTGTACACTCTATTATGGATGGTTGTGCCCATACCACATATCATGTATTAGAGATATCATTTGTATTTGTATTCGTAGGTTTTCTAACGGCAGTATTTTCGGTTGGGCGTGTTCTCATAAAGCATTTCACCCCTCCCTCTCTCTCGGACCTCATGCTTTAGGGGGCATCTATTACACATCATTTTGTCACCGTCCCTGCAATCCCTCGTCCCGCACATTGGGGGACTATTCTTGTGACCTGTGAGCAGTAAAATGTCCTGAAAATACCTTAATGGCATCCTTCTGCATAAGGACAAGAATTCTCCTGAAGAAAAATTTCTCTGGAAAACCCTAAAAACCCATGTTTTGGCATTGGCACAGGTAGCCAGTTTATCTCTCGCACCAATGGGGAAAATGCACCATAGTGGGCGCGCCAGTTGGCACTCTGTCCCTATGTCATGCCCGCGCCAACCCTTTTAAGGAATGTTTTTTAATATAGAAGGCAGAATTTTGGTTTTAACAAACTCAGAACGGATCACCAAAATGTGTTTTGGTTCTTTGCCTCTAGATCTCCCTGATTAGGAAGTGGTTTTCCACCTCTCATGGAACCTTCCTAAGAGATAGGACTCTTCCCCATGATTATAGGGAGCCTAATCTCTCCCCCTCCCTCTATAAAATCTTGCCTTCTCTATTTGCTAGCTAGCTGAACTTGTGGGAGGAAAACTATAGTTGGGAAACTATTGAAAGCAGGGTCGAGGAGAACCCTGTAAGAGAGAGAGCTTTGTCTAGACTCCTGACAGGCTTCGTTGAGGCATGCTCCGCTGCAAGCCCCACCGAAGAAAGATCATAGCGTCAGAGCATTTGGTTGTAATCTCCCTTTTTTTCATCTTTAATATAAGTGACTCTGATTTTGGTTCCATTCGTGTGTTTACTCTTTTATGTAATGCAATGAATTATATCCTCTCTAACTGATATATAGTTACATGCTTTAAGTATTACATTGTATGTCGTCGTTTCTCTACATGTGTACAGGTGTCCGGACGGAGCAAACGGAAGGACTGTGATCTGTCAGGTTAGGGACGAAGAGCACTTCTTCTTCCTTAACAATAACATCATGGGATTTGAGGTAGGCTACTTATCGCGATCTTTGTCTTTCTTGTAACTAGGAACTAACGTCATTGCGTGATTCGTTTGTTGCTAGACCCACTCTAGGGCTAGTGGGATCGCCTCTATCCGCAGAGGGGATTTACCACCTCAACACCTATGAGTATTGCGTAGTCAAGGCAAGGTAAGGTCAAATTCATTAAGGGTTCTTCTTCAGTAGGGATTGCATAGTGGAGGTAGGCTGTCAGGAGGCAGGAAATTGGTGCATGGAGGTGGAAATTTCTGCAAGTCAGTGTGAGACGATTGTATATTGTACTGAGAGCTCTATGAGCTGAGCTTTGTATGAGATATATATTATATATTGTTTCATGATCCATTGATATACATAATATATGATAGTTGGGGTTTTTAGCTTTAAGTTTTCCTAGTAAAACATCTTGTTATGTGTGATTGATTTTTTCTTCATATGCTTGCAATTGGCGATTTAATTTCCACAAAGAATTAAGTAGAAGGATTTTTTATTTAACATAGGGATTAAATTATTAGATCATGATAATTCAGTAATATACTTGCATATTGTATAATTTCTACATGGTATCAGAGCAGTTTTGATTACTGGAGATTGCAATATTGAAGCGGTACTGAGTTTTGTGCTGGTGGAAACAATTCGAAATTGCTGCAATAATTTCTTGGTGCGACAATTTAGTATACATTGAAATGGATTTCAATGGGTTGTGATTGGAGTATCCACTCGAGGGCAGCTCGAAATACATATCCTGGAAGGACAGGATGGAGGTTTGCTTGAAGATAATGGCTTAAAACAATTCATCGAGAGAGATGTTCCTAAGCCCACTTCAGTAGATGCTGTAGTACTTGACGCATGGAAAAAAAAAGTAGCAAGGGCGAGGAGGATTCTGTTGGAAGGTGTAAAAGACCATATTGTGTCAAGCCTTCATGGGAAAGCCACTCCATATGCTATGTGGAAGGCTTTGACAAATCTTTTCCAAAGCAGCAGCGATCATAGGAAATTGGTGCTAAAGGACAAACTCATAAAAATCAAGATGGAGAAGAACGACACTATTCTAGTATACTTGAAAAGGTTTTTCCAATGCAGGGATGAGCTTGGGAGTGTAGGAGTAAATGTTGCGGATGATGATTTGGTGAGTTTGGCTCTCGTTGGACTTCTGAAGAGTTGGCATAGTTATGAAGACTTTGTCAATGGACAAGAAAAGTTACCGAATTGGGAACGACTGTGGTCGGATCAAGTGCAGGAGGAGATAAGGAGAAACACCAGGGATGGCTCTTCATTAATGCATGATGATGAAGAGTACTGTGCTTTGGCTTCCAAGGCGAAGAAGAAGAAGGGGAAGAAATTCCATTCTAGATCTTAGGCCGGAGAAGATGGCAAGGAGCACAACATGTCCAAAATGAAGTGTTTTCACTATCACAAGTTTGGACATATTGCCACAAATTATCCACATAAGAAGAAGAACAAGATGGTTGTTGGAGCTGCAGCTGGTGAGGCTCTTGCCTCGCAATTTGAGCTTTACTTCTCATTGATCGCATACATGGTGTCTAGTACATTGGGATCGGGGTGGTACTTTGATAGTGGTTCTTCCTTTCACATGGCAGGAGATGAGAAACTTTTCAGTGACTTGGTGGAGAAAGATCTCTAGATGCATGTTGAGTTGTGCGACGATGGACAATACAGTGTGACCGACATTGGTACCATTACCTTTCAGAGGGTGTTAGGTAAAATCTTTCATATAAAAGATGTTGTGCATGTTCCAGGTTTAAAGAAGAATTTAATCTCAGTTTCAATATTATAGGATAGAGGCTATGATGTTGTATTTAGTGAAGGAAAATTTTTCCTGCGACACAAAGCAACATGGAAAGCCAAGAAGGTTGGGATTCATGTTAAGAATCTCTATAGACTCGAAGTGGATGGGATTTCTACAGAGCTTCATACCATTGGGAAGTGCGAGAAGTCCATGCAATTAAAGAGAGGGAGATGGATTTTCATGCATGTAAGAGTGAACCTCGGGATGTGGAGCAGCCACAAGATGAGGATCATGGACTGGGAGCAACCACTCATGCAGAGAATTTTTGTGCCAGATGGGCAGAGGGAGTGCATGTAGCTATGCCACCAGGTGAGAGGTGGGCAACATGCATGAGTAATCCCAAGAGGAGATTTCTGGGCAGGATTCATTGAGATGGTGTGGATCTCATGAATTGAACCTAGCTACGAGGTGCCCACAGAGCAGCAATAGCATGATCAATTGGATTGATGCAGTCAGATCAAAGTGATAGTGTCAGATATTGGAGCATGGATCAGAGTTGACAACAAGTGTAGAGTGCATGGGTGTAGAGTTCAAAAACACAGTGGTTCCTAAAGACATGTGCAGTAGCTAAGAAAAAGTTAGAATACTTTGATGACAAATACATTATATCGATTGAGTTGTTTGGAGGCTATTCAGTTTCGGAAGTGTTTCATGCAAGTATTGCAAGGCAGATGCATGGAGTTTCAGGGCACATGCAAAGAAAACCCTTTCTTGTTGAGAGGGAGTGTTGAATTTTGCAACAAGAAACAATGAAAGTGGCATTCGGAAACATCGTCCTTGATCCTAGTGAAAAATAAGCACCTAAACTAGGTGGGAGACACACATGTTATTTTTCGGTGTATGTCTATTTTTAGACATGTTGAGGAAAATCTAAAATTAGCAGGAGGTTGATTCTAGATGGTTGAGAAAAATCTATTTTTAGATGAATGGGCGAAGTCTATTTATAGATCGCCTGTCTAAAATTAGAATGCATGTCGAATATTATTAGCCCTTAATAATAATCAGAAAATAAATAGTAGCTTATTCTCTTGGAGCACTTTCTTTCAGTTAACTAATGTGGCAAACTAGTTGATTGAAGGAATTTCGAATTCCAAGGTTGGTTGGTGACTCATGCATGGAGGACTTAGTTATAATTGATAGTGGCAAGTTGTAATAGAGTTGGAAGAGTAGTTATGTGAGTTGTTATTTATTTTAACTCAGTTCAGTGTGTTAAACTCAGTTGTGCTAGTTGTAACTGAACATACAGTAGTGAAAGATGAGTGAATTAATTAGTTAATTAGTTCACAAGTAGTGTCTTACTTGAAATTGAAGAAATACAACAGTTAACTACTTCCATGTCAGATCCAGTGGAGACCAAGTGGAGAGAGAGGTGAAAGGGTGAGATGGACTATCTTTTGTGATTATAGTGGAGCATTAAATGCATCCACACACACATTGGAGAGGGGCTTACCTAACTTCATGTAATTAAGGAAAGGTAAGGTCGAATTCATTCAGGTTCATCTTTCAAATAGTGATTTGTGAGGTGTTTCGCTGGAGGGGTGAAATTGGTACGGAGGTGCACCCCCCCCACGGCATGAGACGATTGTATATTGTACTGAGAAATCTATGAGTTGAGCTTTGTATGAGATATATGATATTGTTTCATGATCCATTGATATACATAATATATGATAGTTGGGGTTTTTAGCTTTAAGCTTTCCTGGTAAAACATCTTGTTATGTGCGATGATTTTTTCTTCATGTGTTTGCAATTGGAAATTTAATTTCCACAAAGAATTAAGTAGAAGGATTTTGTATTTTACATAAGGATTAAATTGTTAGATAAGGAGAATCCGGTAATATACATGCATATTGTATAATTTCTACATCTCAATCTAATTTAAGTTTAACTTGAGGTATGGCCTCAATAAGAATAATGATAATAGTTTTTGAAACAGAAGAAAAAGAAAACAAACATTATATTAATTAATAGGTAAAAGTGGGATTATATATATGATTAACATATATCTTTTTTTTGTTTTCCAAGTGACGTGAGTCGTGGGATGACTGCAAGTTTAACTTTTGGCTTAAGAAATTGTGACCTGGGGCATGTAAGTCATCAAAATCATTTGGGCATCACAATCAGTCTAGGCTACACCAATCCTTAACATGGCTAGCTTTTTATCCACAAAACTTTGAACCAGTGACCTTCACATCACATAATGTCTCAAGAATACACCTCATCACTATCTATTCTACTCCCCATCACTATCTATTCTACACCCTATATGTTATATATTATGATTGACATATTAGAAATGTAACATAAAAATAAATACCTAATACACATGATGAAAATAATGAAACTCTTAATTAGAAATGTGTATTAAAATAGAGTTCAACAAGGAAATATGTTTACTAAATGACACTCTATTCCTCTCTCAAATCATGCTACATGTAATGCACCATAAAAGAAAACTGAAAACGTCAATATGTGAACCTTATGCACTGTAAAAATAAATTAATGTCATCATGTTAATATAAGTACATGTTAATATCATGTTAAAATTAATCCACAATTAAAAAATATATAGATATAAGGACCCTACTTTAAAATCCAGATATAAAGACCCCATTTTTTAAATCAATGCATTGTAAAAATAGGTATAAAGAGTCGCTCTTAAAATCAATGTAGTATACATTTTGAAATGAAGACATCATAAAGCAAGTGTAATATACAATGTTGTTGCTTAGTATTTACCTCCTCTACAAAAATTAATTATAAGATTAGAAAGTTTTGATCTCAATCAATGCTCTAGTATAAGGGTAAGAGAATGGTTAATGCTCCCTTATCAAACATATTAACATTATTTATATTCTTCAAGGTTAGTGAAGTTTATTAGAAATGGAAAGTAGGGTTTTACAATAGTAACAAACCCATAATTGCTACATTGGAGTGGACAATTAATGGAGTGGAAAACATGTGTACCTAGTGAAACTCTCTTTAAAGTTGAATTAAGTGGATCAAGCATACTAGACAATATATCTTAGCCAATGCAATCACTAATGGTCAATTATGATGAAATAATGTTATAATTGTTGTTGATCATCAACCCTATAAGAAATATGCTCACTAATTAATCAAGATTTTGATGTAAAAGTAGTCTCACGGTTTTAGAAATCATATCAACCAAAAATAATATATGATCTAGTTTGTTGTTGAGTATTTATATGTTTTTTTTTTAGTCAACCTCATATCAAGGAGAACTTTGGTGTGCATCACTTATAAATTTAGAGAATTGAAGATATATAGAAAGATTACAAGTTATATGTAACATGGTATATTTGGAAAGCCATTTTTTTAAAAATTAAAATAAGAAGTGTGTTGTAAAAAAAATTTAATGTTTCTAAATAACTCCTACTTTTAGCTAAAGATGTATTTTTTATCCCCATAATTGTAAAGTTGAAGTTTCTAAATTGAAAATTACTTTATACTTATTTAATTCAAAATTATTCATTTATAAATATAATAAAATCTGATATCAAAAATATGTTAAAATAATAAATATGTAAAAGAAATGACATGGGACAAAGCGGTAATCCAAACCACACCCAAATCATAAAACAATTTAACACAAATACATATATTTTTATTTTATTAGTCGTTGCATGCTTAGAAAACCACATTTTTAAATTTCTAAAAAACTAAAAACTTATAATTAGCATGTTCACTTTGAGATCTCACGCACTATATACATTTTACATAATTTATAAAATATTTTGATTTTCAAATGAATTAATAAACTACACTATAATTATAAAATTAGAAAAACTAAAAATTAATAATTTATATAAATTTTATAAAACTATATTAAAATTAGACTTTTAAATTATTAAATTAAAATAAAATATTTTACAATTTTATAAAATATAAATTTTTAATATTAAAAAATCAATTTATCTCAACCATTTAGTTTTCTTACAGTTTAGTAAGTGATTTCTTAATGTTAATTTCAATATTCATTAGAATTTAAAGCTAAACCAAGTAACATATAATGGATGGATGTTTGTTCAGTAATATAATTATTGTTGATATGACAAGGCAAATGTTTATCGAATTTAATGTTTCCTGGTGTAGATGGAGATGGTGAACTTTTATATTTGATAAACTGAGGCAACCCAAAGTTGAACAAGTACAAACACTCCATCACTTCTTCCGCTTTATATTTCTATAATGAGTATCAACCTAGGTGCACCCCAGTGACAAGACGTTTTGGATTTTTAGGTTAAATCCAAAATATAATTCGGGGCAAGTATATAATGATAATTTAATATCAAACATTACAAATATTTTATTTTTATTAAAAAGAAATCATTAATTAGACTACGCGCTTATCAATTTGAACTTTGAGACGCCTAACGATTTGGTGTAGCACAATTTCTTTGGGCTTTTGATGGATTCGCCCATATCCATCTGGCAATTTAGTGAAAGCTTTGAATTATCTGATGTTGACCCCTCCAGATACTCTATGCATGAAGTTTGTGAAGCAGTAAGTTATTGCGATAATTATCCATGAAATTTGCCCACAAGGGGGTGAGCCACCCATTCATACAAAATATTATTTTTTATTCGCTCTCTCCGCACTGTAGATAAGTCCCTATGCGGACTTGCACAGCCACACTCTTTCACTGGCTTGTGACACATAATTTAATATGGCAAGCTTCGTGCTGCAGAGAAGAATGGAACAATAGGCATGCCTATTATTTTTTTTATCATTTATCAATCTTATTTTATTAGGTTGATTTGATATGTGTATTGAATTTTCATATGATGTGTGTAATGTGGTGGTATATAATTTTATTATTATTTATAGTATTGAAAATTAGTTATGTTATTTATATAGATCAATAAAAAAATAAAAATAAAAATTTAAAAAAATATTTTTAATTTACAAAATATTCAGTTTAATATTAGTTTTTTCAAAACTTTAATATCTAGTTTAAAATTTTGACTAAAAACGATTATGTTAGCAAGTATAAAAATCAGTCTAGATTCATCTTAAGTCTTCATCTATCAAGTATCAAGAGGATCAAATCTCTTGAGGTGCAAATCTCTTTTTTTAGTGCAAGCCTAGATTCATCTTATCTCTCGATCTATCAAGCGTTGAGAGGGATCAAATATCTCGATGTGAAAACCTCATTTTTTAGTGCAAGACTTGAGGAAAGGTTTGCACCTTGAGAGATTTGATCCCTCTCGGTGCTTGATAGATCCAAAGTTAAGATAGATCTAGCCGGGTTTCAGTCTTGTGCGGCCAAGGAAAATCTATGGAAGATATGAATTTTTTTATCAATAACATGTAAATATATCTAATATTAATATAATCATGTTAAATATGCTAAATATGTCTAGGATTACCTCATCATTTTAATTTTAAATTTTCTTAGTTACCTCAGTTTGTTGAGATGATAAATATTGTTAATAACTTTAATGAGGAAAAAACATGAAATACAAATTTTGAATGCAAAGTGACAATAATAGTGTTGAATGATAGAATGTGAATAATAGTGTTGAATGATAGAAAATGTGAATAATAAGACTTTTGTCAATTACACATGGTCTTCATTTTGATCAACCTCAAACTATTTTCTTCTACTATTCTTATTGTCACCCTTGTTAGATTTGTCATATTTTCATATCATAAACCATTTAAGTATTTTCATATCATAAACCATTTAAATCTATAGCTCGAGTTGATGTAGTAAACATCATACATTGTCTCTCTTGCTCTTCAATATTAATAGGTTGAATTACTATAACACAAAAATCAATGTACATTGTCAGTAATTTTTTTGTGCTTACACCGAAATCAATGCTCATTGTTAATCCAATCACTTTAAAATTAATGTACCATCATACATCCAATTACATCAAATGATAAATAAACACATACAGTGAAGTCAATGCATCTAATGAAATCAATAAGATTAGAAAACAACTTCTACCTTGAAATCAATGTATCTAATGCAAGAAATCAAATAGGAATAGAAATCAACATTTACACTCAAATCAATGCATCTAGTTCGAGTAAGAAAATAGGATTAGAAAACAAAATCTACATTGAAATCATGCATTTAGTGCAATCAATCAAATATGATTAGAAATCACCATCTACACTGAAATCAACGCATTTAGTGCAAGCAATCAAATAGGATTAGAAATCATCTACACTGAAATCAATGCATCTAGTGCAAGCAATCTGAATTATAATTAGAAATGGACATCTACATTTAAATCAATGCAGCTAGTGCAAACAGTCAAATAGGATTAGAAATTACCATCTACACTGAAATCAATGCATTTAGCGCAAACAATCAAATAGGATTAGAAATCATCTACATTTAAATCAATGCATCTAGTGCAAGCAATCAAATATCATTAGAAATCAATACATACATCAAAATCAATGCATTTAGTGCAAACAATCAAATAGGATTAGAAATTACAATCTACACTAAAATCAATGCATCTAGTGCAATCAATCAAATAGGATTAGAAATCACCATCTACACTGAAATAAATGCATCTACTGCAAGAAATATTCTTCCCTCTCTCCACCCCACATCTATATTTATATCTCCCTCCATCTCTCCTTGTTTGTCTCTCTATCTCAACCCCACCCCCCAAAACACATACTCTCCCACGCCATATTTATCAATGTCTATGTCCCTCCCTCCCTCTCTTTGTCTCTCTCTTCTTCCCTCTCTTCCCCTTCCATATATATCTCTATCTTCCCATTCTCTCCCTCCCCCCCGCTTCTATCTCTCTTTCCTCATGTTCTGCTCTCTCCCTCTCTCTCCATATTCCTTATGACTCTCTCTCTCTCTCTCCACCTTTCTCTCTCTATGTCTTCCTTCTTACCTCCCTCTCTCCACTCTCTCACATCCTCTCTCTTCCTTTCTCTCCCACCTGTATTTCTCTCTCTCTCTCTCTCTTCACCCTCCAACTCTTTGTTACTATATCTCTCCCTCTCACCTTCTCTCCCCCCTTCTCTCCATATCTCCTTATTTGTCTCTTTATCTCACCCCAAACATACACACTCTCTCTCCATCTCTCCCTCTCACTCCCTCTCTCTCCTTACTTCTCAATCTCTATGTATTTCTTATTCCCTCCCTCTGCCCCCCTCAAACTCCATATCTCTATCCATCCCTCTATCCTCCTCCCTCCCTCCCTCTCTCCTCCTATCTCTCATGTCCCCTATCTCATCCTTCCTCTCTCTCCCTTTCTCTCCTACCCCCCTCTCTCTCCCCCCATCACTCTCCTCCTCTCTCTCAAGTCCACTCTCTCATATTTCCTTTCTCTCCCTTTATCTCCTACGTCCCTCTCTCTTCCCCATTCTCTCTCTCTCTCTCTCTCTCTATTTTCCCTCTCTCTCTCTCTCTCTCTCTCTTCCCTCCAATCCTCTCTCTTACCCCATCTCTCACTCTATGTTACGATATCCCTCCCTCTCTCCTACTCTCTTTGTCTCTCCTTCTTTGTATCTTTATCTCACCCCTAAACATACACACTCTCTCTCCATCTCTCCCTTGTCACTCCCTCTCTTCTCCTCCAACTCCATCTCTCTCTCTCTCTCTCTCTCATTATCTTCCTTCCTCTCTCATTCTCTCTCCCCCTTCCATCTTTGTGTCTCCCTCTCCCTCTCCCTCTCTTACCCTTCTCTACCTCTCTCACTCCTCTCCCTCTCTCTCTCTTCATTTTTCCTCTCTCCTCTCCTTATGTATATATTCATCTTTCCCTTTTCACTCCCCATTTCTCCACCTCTATGACTCTATGTATTTGTTATTCCCTTCCATATATATCTAGACTTAATATATATTATGATATATTAATATATTATAATATAGAAAATTTAATTTGTATTAATCCAAAGTTATTAAATTTAATAATATTAAATATTAAATATTAATATGAATGTTATATTTAATAATAATAATAATAATCTTTTGATATTAGTATTAGGGTTAATAAAGTTTTTTTGCATTCTAATAATAATAAGTTGGCCCATGATATTTGGCCCATAGGATTCACCTGAATAAAACCTCTTTTCTAAGTGTTCATAAATATAAAGAGGAGTATAGATTAAATATAAAAAAAGAATTTTTATTTTTTACCATACCTCTTGTTTATTTATATTTATATTTATTTATCATACCTCTTTTATTTACCATAGTATTTGGCCCATAGACTTGGTATATACTTAGATGTTGAGTTCTAATCGTATTTGAAATATTTTTATGTATTTTCCGTACCTATTTATACTATTTTATAAATATCATATTTGGCCCATAAGATTTAGACCATGGTATTAATAATAATTTGTTGCATGGTATTTGGCTTATAAGCTTCACCTAAATAAAACGTCTTCTTCTTTTTTGTTTTCGTAAATATAAAGAGGTTTATGGAGTAAACATAAAAATAGGTTTTATTTATTTACCATACCTCTAATCTATTTATATTTTTATTTATTTACCATACCTCTCTAGTAAGTATAAAAAGAGATTTTACTTATTTACCATACCTTCGGTTTATTCATATTTTTATTTATTTATCATACAGTAAGTATAAAAAGATGTTTTATTTATTTACCATACCTCCGATTTATTTATATTTTTATTACAATCGATTCCACATTAAAAATGTTTACATACAATCTTTCTTACATTACATCTAACGCATACACATCTCTTCCATATTGGGTTGTAGAGCGCCTCTCGGCCCAATAAGTATAGGAGGATGAGTGTAAGCTAATATAGGGTATCATGACACATTAATGTCGATGTAACATGTAAAAACGATAATCTTTATTCTAGGAGGGTGAGTGTAAGCTAATATAGGGTATCATGACACATTAATGTCGATGTAACATGTAAAAACTATAATCTATTGAATTATTATTCATTTCAGGTATTTTTACAATAAATTTGGATATAAAGTAAGATGATGAGATATAAAAAATACTCCCTCTATAGCAAAGGCAGGCCGAGTAAAATTACCATAGAGAGTATCTATGAGTACAGTGAAGCTTTAGAAAGATGAAGAGAAGAAAGAGAAAACCATTTTCAACAATAACCTTCTACAATTTTTGACAACAACCACAAATCTTTAGAAAATAAAATAATCACACTCGAAATTGAACTCAAGAAAAGAAAGATAAAATTCAAGAAATAGAACATAGTAAACAAGTAATGGTTGAAGAAAATGACACCTTGAAAAGAGAGATTAAAAATCTAAAAGAAAATATACATAATAACTCAATCCTAAATAACACAGAAAATAACTTAAATATTAAACCCATCAAAGAGGAAATTAATAAACTCAATGTGCTTGACCATGAGTGCCACAAACAAGACTTAAATCTTATAATTGTAGGTATAGAAGAACAAAACATTGAAAACGCATTAGAAATAGTTAAAGAACAATTAAGCACAAAATCTCAAATTGAAACAACTTATATCACATAAGAAATAAGTGTAGGAAAGATACTTGAGCATAAACACAGACTCATTGGTATCAAGGTCAGTTGTAATGAACATAAATTAGATATACTGAGGAAATCCCAAGCCTAAAAGGAACACAAATATTTATAAACAAAGATATTATTCCAGAAGACCAAGCTGAACTTAGGAAAGAAGTCCAAAAGGTCAAGGAGGCAAGAAATATAGGGAAATGGGAAATCATTAGGAATAGAAAAATTATTATTAGAGATAAATTCTCAAGCACGAGTGATAAATAGGGACTTGCATCACTCTGAATCCTCTTCTAGAACTTATGTGGCTTTCCATGGTGTAAAGGTCCTATGTTAAGTTGGATCCTGAGTGATATGGATCTTATTCTCTTAGTTGAAACATGAGAGCATGCTGAATCTAGGGTCCCTCACCTTGACGGTTTCACTCTTTGGTTAGTTTGGAAAAAGAAATCCTCTCGAAGGGGTTTTGGTGGTATATATTTCCATATAAGGAACATTGTTTAATCTCACATCCGAATTCATAAAATAAACCCCTTCAATCAATACATTTGGATCGAAATCTTTGATTCTACAACTAATACGATATTTCTTGCAATCTACTATTTCGCTCATATCAACTCTACATCCTATAAGAAGAACAACCTAGATAAGAATTGTCCTTTCAATACTTTAGAAAAGTACACCTTCAACCTGAGGAATGAAGGTAATATCCTTTTTTGGGTGAATTTAATGCTAGAAATGCTACTAACCAAGCCATTACGTTAAGTAAAAACTCTAACCATGACCCCTTGTGGCTTGATGAAGATAATAAATTAGCTAATATATTCCATAGGAAATCTGAAGACATTATCAAGAACTTATTCGACACCAAGCTCCTCAAACTTTTCATTTCCCAGGACCTAATAATTTGTAATGGTATTAACAATTGGCCCCTCTCCAGTCAGATGACTTGTTTCCATGGGCTGGGTAGAAGTTTCGTGGATTATATGATTTCTGACACCGTCATCCTCATTCGTATTACAAACTTTGAGCTGCTTAATGGATTTGAGCCTGACCCCGAACACAGACCTCTGTCTCTATCCCTCAATCTTTCTATGCATACCACCCACATGTAGGAGACTAATGAAATCAAAAGACACATTCACTTCAATAGAAGTAAATTCGACCTCTTATTAAAGGATTTAGAGATGGATTTAGGCTCCATGACTTATAATAATAACATTGATAAAATTTATTACCATTTCACTATTATCCTTCCAATACCATTATCAATTTCTCTAATGAGACTTCATTTAAGCATACTCATAGAACTTCTAATTCATGGTATGAAAAATATTTTAATATTTCCAAGAAAGCAATCAGAGATGCTCCTAATGAAATCATTAAGCTCCGAAATATCAATATATACAAAAATATCATCAAAAGGAATAAAAGGTCATATATTAATAAAAGACATGATTATCTTCTTCCCCATTCTAAATTCATTCCCATAAAATTTTGGTAGAATGAGCTTATTCGTAAAACCAAATATAATCATTCCATCCCCTTACAAAATTGGGACAACTATCTGAAGAAGTTGTATGACTCTCTAGACACTATGTGAACCACCTTAATCCCTCCTATTAAGGAGGATTTATTCTCTGGATGACATTGAGTCTCATATTAATAAGCTCGCTAATGGAAAAGCTAAATATATTGAAGGTTACCAAGCTGAGTCCTCAAAATGGGAAGATTTATCCTCATTCTTCATCTCCACAAGCTTCTCAATTTGGTTGTAACACATGGCTTCCCTCAACTTTGGACGCAAAGCCTTATTGTGCCTATCTTTAAAAATGGGTACAAAAGTGTTCCATCTAACTACAGGACCATTATGATTAGTCACATCTTGGACATGCTTTATGGGCTCATTTTGGAAAAGAAGCTTGGCCTTTGACTTGAAATCCAAGGCACAAAAGCTAAAGGGAAAGATGGTTTTAGGAGACATCACTCAACTATTGACCATCTTAACACTCTCAGAATCATCACGGAATAATTTTGCAATAGTAAAGTTGATTTATTCTGTTGTTTTGTGGAGTTTAGAAAATCTTTCGACATTGCTCCTCGTGATAAACTTTAGGAGAGACTTAAAGAGATAATGGTCCCTCTTGAGCTAATTATTGTGGTTATCTGTCTCTATGAGACCATCACTGCTAATATTAAGACAAATGAGGGGTTGTCTAAAGACATCAAATGAAATATCAGGGTTAAGCAAGGGTGTCCCCTATCCCCTACCATTTTTGGCATATACATCAATAAGCTAGAGGAGTGTCTGGAAACTGTGGGATGCAAGGGCACTGAGCTTGCTAGATTTCTCATTACTCTTCTCCTTTATGTCGATGATATCATTCTTCTTGCCAAAATCCATGAGGACCTTGACAAAGAACTTCAAACTCTTCATTTCTACTGCTCCAAGATGGGTATGACAGTTAATACCGACAACACTAAAGCCATGATCATTAAATCCAAAAATATCACCCATGGTAGTTTCATGTATAATAACCAGTTCTTAGAGCAGAATTATTCTAATAAATATTTTGGCATTAACTTCCCTAATCAAATCAACTGGAATTACAGCATTGAGAAGAGGATTATTGGATGCTGGAAAGCTTATTATGAGCTTGAAAATAATTGTAAGTCAGTCGATCTTTACATTTTCAGTAAAAGGAGGTTTCTCTTTGAGACTCTCGTCACCCTTGTTCTCTTATACAGGTGTAAATTTTTTGGTTGCAGTATATCCAGAGAGTCATGGAGGAAGATTGAGATGATTCAAAAGAAATTCATAACCTATAACCTTAATATCAAGGGAAATAATCCCTGTCCTATACTTTTGATCAAAGGTGGTTTGTCCCCCATTGAGAGTACGTCTATGTTATATATATTATGTATAAGAATAAGCTTTACATCATGGGATCCAAAAGGCTCCCAAATATTGCTTCTAACAATATCCAAAACCCCCACCTTTGCCTCAAGTGCGGGTGGCATAAGGATTCCCAGTCTTGGTTCAACCATTGGGGAATTAAGGAGAAGCTCAGTATGGGAAGTAAAGATAGTGCCAAAAATACTATTACCTCCAATTTTAAGGAAAAATTATGGGAGGATCAGGAGCTCAAGAGTAAAAGGAAGCTAAGATATTATAAGCAGGTGAATAACCCCACCCTTGATAATGAGAATTATCTCTCTGTGTTGACCAACACTATGAAAAAATGAAAATTTATAGGATAATAACTAATTATCATTAAGCTTCGGAGTGATATCGAGTGGTGGTCTATTCCCAAGACTCCCTAGAACAATAGAATCTATCATATTTGCAATACTAAGCAGGTGGAAAATGAGCAACACTTCCCTTTATACTACTCGGCTCTTACTCACATCTGACCTCAATTCCCTAACATATGCCACACGTCCAATCTTATTGACCTATTAAGCTAACCCACCTATAACAATCTTGGAGCGCTTATTTCCCTTTCTCTTGGATCATAGAAACAAGATTTTGAAGAATAAAACTTAGATTCATTTTTCCTTTCTTGATGTCTGATAAGCTGCATTGGTCTTAGTAGATGTTAATCATCATCATCATCATCATCATCATATATATATATATATATATAATTATTGAGTACCTAAATGATAATTTTTTTTTTAAATAATCTTTGTTATTATAGAGAATACTTCTTATGCATGATCATTTTTTCAAAACATTAATGTCAATTATATATCTTTTATTATTAATTATCACCTAAAATTATGAGTTCAAGCATTAGTACATGGTTTGAGGGTTTTAACACACTCAAACAAAAAAAGAAAATATGGTAGATCTTGGTTTGTAATAGTGTAAATATGGTTTTTTTAATGAATAAGGTAATAAAAAATTATAGAGAAAGTTAAGGACACCTATATTTTAAGAATATGATATATATCAATGAAAAAGTAAAACCAAAAATAATAAATTATATTTCTTTGAAATTATATATTTAGAACCTACATAGTTGGACCATAATTGTGTAGTTTCATCAACAATGAAATTATGTTGTATGTTTGAAAATAATGTGAAAAATGAAGTTGTCAAGAGGCATTCCAAGAAAGAGTTTCTATTTTTTTTTAATCCAAAGTGCTAAGGTTAAATCCGATGCAGCAAATTAAATAAACACATAATTTTGAAATCACAATCCTATTATGGAAGACCATGGATACATTATAAGAATGCATGTATGTCCTAAAGCATTTATACGTTAATATAATGTGCACAACCTATTATGATTAAAAAATCACAATCATTTTTTCTTACCTTTTTCCCAATGCTCATAGTATCATAGAAGATACCCCTTCTACCTATTTCTTATGATACTTTGATCAGGGTCATTAATAGCTTGGAAGTATTTTTTTAAGGCCTATGACCCCTATTTTCCTACCCTAGCCATGGTAGTGGTCCTAAAATATATTCTTGTTTCAAAAATCATACTAATGGGTTTTGTCCATCGTCATTGAGCAAGAAAAGGGTACATTTAGAGCATGCCATCCTTTTTTTCTCCCCCAAACATGATTTAGGATTTAAATCTACATGTGTTGTTAAAATAATCTAATTTCCATATATATACCATTTGTAGCCAAAGCAATCCCCTACAAATTATATTTTTGATTGTTTTAGTCCTAGTTCATGGTCATTTAGCTCAAGAAGCTTCATTTTGGACATAAGTTTTTTTCTTTCCTCCCTTGATCATGTTATATGTATGGAGCCACTTTTATAGTTGAGAAGGTACTAATGGGACCGTAGATCCACCATAGAAACAAAATATCCCATACAATGATATTAATTGGATGTTAGATGATTGTTATGTGAAGCTTGTTCTTAAGCATATTCAAATAGGGTTTGAGCATCTTATGTTTCGTAACCAACCTTGTTCAATTCCTCAAGTGAATTATTTGGTGTGTAAAACCTACTATAGGATTGGTTTCCAATTCAAAGATCTCAAGACCCAAAGATGGTGTTCAAACCTAGAATTGACACCAATATCCTACATAGATGTTAGAGATCCCCTAAAGTTAATTTGTGCGGATTTTTGAGGATTTATTCATGACCATCAAGATAAATAATATTTCACTAATATATATGGTGTATATGTTCAATGGGGAGTTTTGAAAATATGAATAAAATTGATTATACCATGGGAAATTATTAAAATATCATCAAAATTTTGCTATTTTTTCTCTTCATTCCTTGACATTCATCAAACATCCAATTATGGGTTATATTTATTAGATGTGTGATACCCATTCCACATTTTTTGATAAACACACTTACCAAACCACTAATGACGTGTGGTGACCCATCATGAAAATTTTGCAACATTCTCATCTCATGGGTGCATTTGGCCCCTAGGAACTTAATTATGCATTGTAGGGGCACTAAAAATTCCCATCAATGGCTTATTATTCTTGATAAGATGCCTAATATGCATGAAAAGGGTTTAGTATGTGTTAAGCACTATATAAGCCCCATTTAAAGCTAAAACCTATTATTAAGCCCTAGATATTCAATGATTACAATTCTATTCTCATATTCTTATGTAGGCTAGAACTCTTCTGGTCTCGTTTATTATAATTATACCCTTTGTCTCCTATATTGACACACACACACACACACACACACACACACACACACACACACACACTAAGGAGACCTAGTCATAGGTTCATCAAATAATGCCTTGTATATTGTATTCATTGTAAAACGAGATTTACCCCTCAAACAGGATGTAATTATTGGTTTCTTATTATTTTTTAGGTGAAAGTATCATAACATTCAGTATCAAAGCCCATGGTCATAGGGTTTTGTTGCTTGAAATAGGTCATCATGACATTCTCCATAAATTATTTTTTAGGAGGTTTTAGAAGGTGAAACTTGGAGAATAACAAGAAGAAATATCAAGCACCATATGATTCAAATTTAAAATCTTGGTTTAATATACTTTAAAATAGATTCTCCAAGCAATTGAGGGTTACTGAATTCTTTTGAAATCAGTATCATATAGGGAATTTCATATTTTTCACTATATTTTTTCTATATGGTTTCGAACTATGAAACTTGGATCACAATGAGATGATATTCTGGTGGAAATATAATTCAAAATTTATATCTTGGTTCACTATAATTTTAGATATATTCTCTAAGGAATTATAAGTTCCTGAGTACTCTTAAAATCAGTTTCAATTGAATTAATCTGGAATTTTCACAATAATATTTTTCATGTGAAACCCCATAAAGTAAAACTTGGAACATATTAAGGAGATATCTATGGTTGGGTGGAAGATGGAAGTCCCATCTCCATTTGGGTTTTACATGCAATAATTAAGAGCTCATTCCTTTAGTATTTGGTATGCAAATTTATTGGTTATTATGTGGATTCTATTATTGTTGTATCCATTGTATTTCTGTTGCTATTATGCTGGCTATAAGCATATATTTTATCAGTGATGATGTATGGTTCTATTCACGTATCTATGGAAAAATACATTGTATTGGAGCTAATGATGTAAGGGAGAAATGCTTCTTAAATATGCTTAAACATGCTTTTCACACCTGTAGATTCATATGCTTAAATATGGTTTTCACACCTGTAGATTCAATGTTTATGACATGTTTAAAAAAATTCATGTCATGGATAAGAGGGGTCTAGATGATTTATTATTGATTTTGTTTCTTCCGTATCATTTCCCTATTGTTATTTAACATCCCTTAAGGTTTCATGAAGTTCTAGGAAGTGACCTGGGCTTTGGGCCTGAAAAGGTGGCTCAAATCCCAAAGTCGCGGGCACAAAACTGAGCATTTAGGGCCCTAACCATTAGCATGTAGTGTTATTATTGCAGTGATAGCCTCCTAGCCTTTTAAATGTAGTGTTATTCCTACGAATATGGCTCAAAGGGGGTAAAAATGTTAGTGTGACCGAGGGCTAAGTAGCATGAATAGTTAGTATACCTCCTGCAGGTGTTGTGGTTGTTGTACAAGGTCTGTATGTTTTGTTTTCCATCGGTTCCACTCCCTTAAGGTCACATAGGAGGTTGAATCTCATTATTAACCTCTCGTTGCATGTTTACCCTGGTTGGTCGGTTACTTGGGTAGATGTGGGAAGGGGGTGTTATACTCCTTAGACAACACCGTGTGACCTTTTGAAGTGCATAACACTCAATTACAAATGTAAGAAGGAGGAAGCTCATGCATGGGATGTTGAGATGCGCTTGCGACCCGATGAGTTACAAATAAGAATGCAACTAGGTAGAGAGTGTGACTTCTGGAGGAAAGACAACTTATGGGGGTTGTTATTGGATAATGCACGAAATAATGGAATTGTGATAAACCAAAAGAAATGTGACTCATATAGATCACATTTGCGAGTGAAGCCATGTGGAGGGTCACATATAATTAAGTATATAAGTGATCTAATATAATTAAGTCTATTTTTCAAAACCTTATATTTACTTTACCACTTAAGGTCACCAACAGAGATCAAAACTTCCCACTTTCTTTGTATAACAATATTGTTTTCAATGTTCACTAAATCAACATCTAGATGTATGTGATAAATCCATAGTTCCTAGTCAGCTAATCCAGTAACAAGGAAATTCTCCTTGGGATCCACATCAATGAACCATATTTCATTGTGATGTCCCATTATAATTTGAATGCAATGTTGAGTACTCAAGATACCAAAAATTTCAGAAAATCACCTCTAGAGGAACCCACAAGCTTCTTGCCATTTTCTAGGAAAATAAGATATATCACTTGATCTCGGTGACCACAAAGCCGAAAGATTCCCTCTTCACACATCGCATCCAATATGGTAATGTCTTTATAAATAGCTTGAAATTTATAGCTGATAAATTCATGGTGAAAATAATAGACACAAATTTCTTCTACTCAATCTACAGAAAGGAAAACATACCATAGAAACACATGCAATAACCTGCAATCATTCAATCACAATGAACACATTATTTTTTCTGGGAAACCCAACTAGGGAAAAATCCCCTCATCTGTTTGTACAGATGGGAATATGAATCTATTACAATGACAACTTCAATCCTTGAAGCTCAACCTGCATTGTAATATTGATCTCTTGGTCTCAGACCTTATCTGACCAACACTTAGCCAAAATAGGCCTCAACCTTCCCCCTATTTCCTTGTGTAATTCCTGAGGAAATTAGCTACCAAAAGATAGACAAATAACTTATTTCCTTGTGCAAATCCCAGATGAATTGATCACCAGATCCAATGCAAAACCTGTACACTAAACTAGTATACAATTGATAATTACAATGTGCCTTTTCCTCCACTCAACTAGGAAATTTGAATTGCATGCATGACTAGGGATATTTTTAGTAAATTGAATTGTTAA
Organism: Pinus albicaulis; assembly: GCA_034641835.2. Classification (NCBI taxonomy): domain Eukaryota; kingdom Viridiplantae; phylum Streptophyta; class Pinopsida; order Pinales; family Pinaceae; genus Pinus; species Pinus albicaulis. The sequence goes on from CM076569.1 coordinate 788,036,630, forward strand.
ATGAGACATCATTGAGTTGAAAATGGTTACAACTACTGAACTGAAATCCTACTGACTCTAGCCATCACTAGAGCTTAGATAATTTATCTTCACTTACTATAGCTCCACTATATTACTACATCTTAGCAATAAACTCATGAACAACTCTACTTCTAGCCCACAGAACTTGAATTAAATGCTTTAAATGAGTGTCTTGGCCATGTCACTCCTACTAACTACAACTCTAGTCATCCTGGTGATGTGGAATTTCAAATTTCTCCATTTGACTAAGGAACAAGTCAAATGAATCATTTTCTTGCTACAATTTAACACTCCCTCTTAGAAAGAAAAGGGTTCTCAACCACCCCAATATTTCTCCTCTGGAAATCGAACTTACCTCTTGACAAATCCTTTGTCAAAATTTTTGCATCCTGATCCTTTATAGGAATATATTTTAGAATGTTGATCCTCCTTTGCGCACAATCTCTAAGGTTATTGTACCCGATGTCTATATTCTTGGAAATATCATGAAACATTGGATTCTCGGAGAGTTTGATACAACTCTAATTGTCACAGTGGATCAATACAGGCTCCATCCCATTACTAAAGAGACCAACCAGAATCTTCCTCATCGAAATAGCCTCACAAGATTCTGGATTAGCATCCATATACTCGTCCCCTATTGAGTCGAGTGCTACATATATTTTTTCATTATATACCAAGAAACAGTTCCTGACACAACATTGAAGATATATCTCGATGTTATCTTCATGTCTAATGGAAATCCTACCCAATCTACATATGTGAATCCTTAGAGCTTCACTCCATCAGTCTTCCTATACAATAAACGAAAATGTACTATGCCTCTGAGGTATTTGAGAACATGTTTTAATTCTTTCCAGTGAAGCTTGGTAGGCTCCACCTTAAACTAACTAAGTTTATTAACTCCAAAAAAAATAACATGCCTTGTGTCGACCAAGTAAATCAAGGACCCCGCCAACTGTCTATTAATAGTGCAATCTACTGCCTCTCATATAGAAGCATCATATTTCCTCCAATTAGTAGCTAGAGGAGTTTCCATGAGCTTGCAATCTTGCATATGGAATCTCTGAAGTATTTGAGAGGTGTACTTCCCCTCACCAACAAATAACTCTCCATCTTCCTACCACACTTCCAAACCAGGTAATGCATCAAGCCCATACCCTTCATCTCTAACTCTCTTGCAAGGTCCTCCTTGCAATACTAGATCAACCTCTCATCTCCTATCAATATCAATTCATCTACATACAGGACTCAGATGAGCAAATTGCCATCTACGAAAATATAGTAGAGATTGGAATTTTCTTCACTCTTAAGCCCAATCCATTGAGATAGGAATCTATGTGATTTTACTAAGAACGAGGTGCCTACTTGAGACCATAAAGGGCTCTCCTAAGTCTACACACATGTGTTTCCCTGTCAAATGTCTCAAATCCCTCAAGCTACTGAATATACATCTCTTCCTCAACCACTCCATTGAGGAAGGTAGTATTAACATCCATTTTGTGGATCTTCCACCCAAACTATGTTGCAAATGCTATTATGGTCCTAATAGAAGAACATATTGATCTTTCATATATTTAACTTTCCCTCTATTTTTCCAAAATCATTTCAAACATAAGGTTTTTATTATATGTGGAAGGTGAAATCCCAATTTTTTTACCCAGTTTGGAAGCAGTCAAATTGTAGCAGCTGATGTTTGTCATACCTTATCAACAATAGAAGAACCTGACAATGATGAATTTTTTTTTTCTGAATTGGGATTACTAGGTCAAAACGAAGCTTGATTATTCCACGCCCTGCTACAATGTTACTCAAAGAGATGTCTTTGCCTCCTCCCACTAGGAATCATTGTGTGAACAAAAACCCTAAAAAAATGAAAGCCTAGCAATAATCCTCAAATATCACCAACAACTTGAACCCTACCTTTCATCAAATAGAAATTTATAATATTTAATATTATGTTAATTAAAAAATTTCAATTTTTGATAAATTTTGGATTTTTAAAGTGTAACTTTAAGTATGTGATGTTGCAATTTAAAATAATCTTAATTATAAAATATTATGTGAAATTTGTTTTTATTTTGTTTGAAATTTATAACATAAAATTTATTATTCTAATGGAGAAATAAAATATAATCTCAAAGCTTAATCATTTTTTTGGGATTTTTAATTCCCAATATTTAAATATTCAAATTTTTATTTTTCCTACTCACTAACTGTTTTAACTTTAATGGTTAAGAATATGTCTTTCATATTAAGAAATTATAAGTTCAAAACTAAAGGGAGTAGATTATGCACTTGATTGGAAAACAAGATAAATGCATACACCAACTTAATGTTTGATAAAATAAAAATTTAAAAATAAAAAAATAAAAAAATCAAATTTAAAAAAAATATAAAACAAAAATATATAAAAAGCATGAAACACACACACACATATACTCTTGTATATATAAAATTAAGAATATTCGAAATAAAAAAGATATAAATTAATAAAAATACATTAAACATTTATTTCACAATAATGATGGTTATTATTATACTAATTATTAATATATATTAAAATTAAACTTAATTATTATATAAACTATACTTGATTTGATATGTTAATAACGATTACTGCCAATCTTAAGACCAACGAGGGGTGATCTAAAGACATTAAATGCAATATTGGAGTTAAGCAAGGGTGTCCCCTATCCCCTACCCTTTTTGGCATATACATTGATAAGCTAGAGGAGTGTCTAGAATTTGCAAGGTGCAATGGAACCGAGCTTTTTGGTGTTCTCATTACTCTTCTCCTCTATGATGATTGATGCAAGAGCATCCAGACTTAGCCAACAATGTGATTTTGTGTTTACATGTTCTGCCTAAGATGAGGTGGATAAACATATTTTATTGATATTTTACTTAGTTTTAAATGAGAATTTAGTTGTTTTGATTTCCTAACTTAGGTAGGAATAAAATAGAAATTGGTTTCTCCCTGCAAGGAGATTAAGTTAGGTAGGATAGAGCTTAGAAATAGGATAGAAATTGTTTGTTGGAGTGGTTCAACAGAAATATAAATAAAGACGAAGTGAACTGCTTCAGGTATATATCTGTGTGTGTGTGTGTGTGTGAATAAAGGTGTGAAATAGGTGTGCGAGAGGAGTGAGAGAGAAGTGAACAGAGAGCATAAATAAATGTAAACAATCAGTCATCCAAGGGCTTGACTCTGTAATTTCATTTATTTTTTTATTTTTTTGGTAAATTAGGCTAATATATATTAATTCAAAAAAAGAAACATTGCATATGCTACAGGCTAGGTTGGTAAATTATGCTTAACCAATCCTACCCTTATTTGTGTGGTTTCGGGGCTTCCTCCATGTAGGAAACCAGCCCAGAAAATACTTGAAACATGAAATTACAAAATGCGTAGCAGCGTTGGTGTATCCAGAAATCAAAAAATGTGCAGAAGCATAAGTATAACTTGATATTCCATGGTAATAGCATGCATGACAAAAACCAAGGAAGAACTAAGCCACTTCGCAGTCTTTAGTCTTCAGCTTCATCAATACTGTCAGCTTCTTCCTCCACTATGGGGCAGGCGTACGCCTACGCAGCCGCTTCCTCTGTATCTATGGGTGGACGTGTAGGTTTGGGGACTGGTGCACAAAGGATGGGAGCCACCGGATACTCTGTGTCATGGACGTGCATCCAAGTGCCTTCATAATCCATAATCGATACATATGATTCATCATCCTCATCCTCCTGAGCCGAAAGAGGGTTATTCTTGTGAGGCAGGGGGTGCGCCTGATGTGCGATGGTAGACTTATGAGGTCCACATCTACCTCTTTGCAGAGCTTGCACGCGGGCCTCCTTCTCTTTCTCAGGTTCAGGGATCTATCTAGTGTAATTTCCTGAGGAGGAGCCTTCAACAGACTCTAGACGATTTTCCATCCCGCAGTGGTAACGACCAGGGAGTGCCCCTCTCTACCCTACACACATGGTTCTTTGGTGCAACCTAGGAGCCATTTCCTGTTGAAGCAGAGGAGTGGTGGAGATGGAAGTATGCACAACAAGGGGAGAGAAATGGAGCAAGGGATAAGCAACTGGATAGGGGGAACGATAAGAGGGAAATCACATTCTAATGGGTGCGCATAGAAAATTGAGACCGGAGGAATAGATGGAGTTGGGATAAGAAGCGCAGGCTGGATAAAACACATCCCAAAGGAGTCTGTGCAATGCATCTCTAGGAAGAGGGTTGTGTAGTGCACTGGTGGCGCAGGAGGGCAAGAATAGAGTCAATAGGAAATACTGAAGGAACTGACTATGTGTCTATTTGTATTGAGGGGCCTTCCTTTTAAAAGGTATGTGACACATGCGAGGGGGTAGGTCATGATTGAGCCTCTCACACAGCTACGTGCCATAACCGATTTAAGAGTGAAGAGTTATGGCTGATTGGAATATCAATCCAGGTAATCATTTAGAATGATTTCTACTGAGAGGTACCCTAGACGGGGTGACATTGTCCAAGCATATCTTCAGCATGCATTATCACATTCATCTCGTGCGGATGGTTACCGGTTTGAGGATCCACATCGGGTGAGGACCTGCACTGCAGATCTTCATCCTCATGGGCATGGGAGAGATGATTGTGATTTGTAGTACTGTTGTCACCCGCATCCAGGGGTAATTTCATTTCTTATTAAATTCCAAGTGTTTTTATTTTGATCGGGCTCTCTATTTTAAACCATATGTTTGATTTCTCTGTTGAAATCGAGCATTGCATTTAATCGCATAGCAGGAAGGTTAATCGATTTGCAGGCATAGCAAGGCCATAGATCTTGTATGAATCCTCTGTTGAATTGAATATCGTATTAAACATAGAACTGAAGGCAATTGTATTTTCAGGCACAACGAGGACCGTTAGATCTGGCACCGATCAACGGTAATAAATCACATCGGAGTTGGGGACATCGCAAATCACAAGATATAGTGCTTACGATTAATAATTGGCGGAGACATAACGTGGACCTTTAGATCCAGTAAAGGCCAACGACGAAGATTGAAGTGCACCAGGAGCAATTTCGAAAATCACAACATTTAGAAGTTAGCGTTAAGGTCGTCGCATAGTAAATTAAATTTTTTATGATGCGAAGTGGAGAGGGCATGTGTCGGCACTGCGCAACATCGTAGATCAAAAGAAGTAAGGTTTAAACTTTAAGTTAAATTGTAAATTGTGCGAAGTGTGATCATTTGCAATTGGTTGAAAGTATTGTGGGACCCTTTAGGTAAGACGCTCTGTGTGTATGAAATTGTGTTGGGTTTATGTGTGGTCTGTTAAAAAGTAATCGTTGTGATCACGCGTGTACATGTGTTTGGAAACTACAAAGGTGAAATCCGCTGCGAGTAAGGGAATTGTGTATGGACCCATAAACTATAGATTCTGAGTGTATTCTGATATTTTTGTAGCTAGTCTGCATCATTCGATATAAGAGAAGACTTGATTTGTGTTCTTGAAGGTTGGAGAAAATATGCCACCTAGGATAGGAGCGGACATAGGTCAGGGAAGGCCGGAAGCTAATGCAATTTTTCTAGATGAGATTCGGCATCTTCGTACAAGAATGGAGATAGTAAAGGTTTCTCAGAGGAGAGCACCTGAATAAGGAGATGTCATCACAACATAGGAAACTTCAAAGAAAGAAGAAGCGGGAGAAGACGAGGCAGCTAAAGTTTTCAAGATATTGGCAAAGGTTAGTGGGAAACCGAGAATGGACATTCCTTCATATGAGGGGAACCTTAATGTGTATGAGATGATGGGTTGGATAAGTTCAATGGATAACTATTTTGATTTGGAAGAGATCGAAGATAAGAAGAACGTAAAGTATGCAGCTACCAGGCTTAAGGGCCATGCATATATCTGGTGGGATGAACTACAGACATCCAGAGTTAGAAAGGGAAATCCTAAGATCAAGTAGTGGGATAAAATGATAAGGAAGTTGAAGAATAAGTTTATGCCAAAGGACTATCAATTGAATCTTTTCAAGCAATTTCAAAATTTGAGGCAGAAAGGAATAACTGTCAAGGAGTATACAGAGGAGTTTTACAAGTTAAGCATTAGAACAGGACATGTTGAAGATGATATGGAGAAAGTAGCTAGATACATCAATGGCTTACGGTATGACATACATGATGAAATCAGTTTGTTGAGTATGAAGACAATTGAGGATGCCTACCAAGCAACTTTGAAGGTAGAGGATAAAATGTTTAGGAAGCAAACTCAAAGGAATAGAGGTAAAAGTCCAGCAAGAGGACGAGGAAATTTCAAATCAAGATTTCAGCACTCTCATAATGAAACAAGAGGTTCGAGTAGCAAACCGTCACAGAGAGGATACTTTGGTAGAGGGAGATTTGCACCTAGAGGCAGAGGCCGAGGAAGAGAAATTCAGTGCTACACATGTGGAGAATGGGGACACGAATCATGGGATTTTCCTCATAAAAAACCAGCAAATCAGCGAAATGTGAATGTAGTTGAAGCAAAGGAAGAAAACCCTCAGGACGGGAAAGGAAGAACAACTTGAGGCAGGAGAGTCTTTATTAATCAAAAGAGTATTTCTAAAGGCAGAGGAAGAAAATGAGCCAGCGTAGAGGAAGATTTTATTCAAGACGTATGCAAGTGTAAAGAAAAGTGATGCAAAGTTGTCATTGATAGTGGAACACTGATAATATTATTTCCACAGAGATGGTTGAGAAATTGGGGTTGAGTAAGATGGTACACCCTACTCCTTTCAGAGTGTCATGGAAAAATAAGGGACATCAGATTTTTGTGACAGAACAGTGCAAAGTAGAGATACGGATCGGTACCTACAAATATTTCATATTGTGTGATGTGATGCCAATGGATGTGTACCATGTATTGAGGGGAATACCTTCGAAATTTGACAGAAAAGCCATTCATGATGGCAAAAGGAATACCTACACCATAGAAAAGGATGGAAAGAAGCGCACATTTCTACCTTTGAAGGATGAAGCAAATAAAGGAACAACTGAGAATAATGTTATGCTGATCAGTGGAAAGGAGTTGTTGCAAGAAGTAAAAAAGGAGAAAGAAATGCATTTTGCAGTTTTGGGTAAACCCAAGGTAATTCTAACTTCCACTAATTTAGATAATCTGCATGTGGAAACTAAAAATATGTTAGATGATTATGATGATATAGTTGTTGATGAATTACCAAGTAAATTTCCACCAGTCAGAAGTATCAGTCATCACATAGATTTAATACTCGGTGCAAGTTTACCAAAAAAAGAAGCATATAGAATGACCCCTCTCGAGAATGAAGAAGTTGGAAGACAGGTATAGGAGCTGTCAGATTAAGGACTGATCAAAGAGCGTCTTAGTCCATGTGCAGTACCAGGTGTGCTTAGTCGAAAGAAAGGAGGTGAGTAGCACATGTGTACTGATTCCAAAGCCATAAACAAGATAACTATCAGATTATTTCCATTTCCACATATAGATGATTTGATGGGTTTTTTAAATGGGTCAAATTATTTTACTAAAATATATCTGAACAATGTATAACATCAAATAAGGATTAGAGAAGGTTATGGATGGAAGACTGTTTTTAAGACCAACAATGGATTGTATGAGTGGTTAGTGATGCCTTTTGGGCTCACTAATGCACCAAGCACATTTATGAGACTAATGAACGAGGTGTTGAAAGAGTAGGCAAAAAAAATTGTGATAGTATATCTTGATGACATTCTGATTTTCTGTCAGAGTAAGGAGGGGCATTTGGAGCATGTCAAGGGTGTCAAGTACTTTGCAAAAGGGGAATTTGCTCATAAGTTTGAAGAAGTGTAGTTTCATGAAGGATCTCATTTACTTGGTATTTATAGTCTCAGAAGAAGGCGTGAAGATGGACCCAGGAAAGATCCAGGTAATACTGGATTGGACAACTCCGAGAAGTATATTTGAGGTAAGGAGTTTTCATGGTCTTGCAAGTTTTTATAGGAAGTTAATAAGAGGTAATTTTATTCAGATCATATTTGTGCACCAAATTGAAACAATAAAGGAGAGAAACCATCCATTTAAATGGATAGAAGCAGCAGATCGGAATTTCAAGTTGTTGAAAAAGAAGATCATTGAAAGACCTATTTTGGCCTTGCCAAATTTTGATAAAATATTCCAAGTTGAGACTGATGCCAATGGGATAGAAATTAGAGTTGTCTTGAGTCAAGATCAAAGACCGATAGCTTATTTCAGTGAAAAGTTAAATGAGGCTTAGAAGAATTTTTCATCCTATGAAAAGGAGTTTTATGCTATTGTGCAGCCTTTAAAGAAATGGAGGCATTATTTGTTGCCCAAATAATTTGTGTTGTATTCAGATAACCATTCACTACATTTTATAAACAATCAGCTAAAGTTGAACCAAAAGCATGCAAAGTGGGTGGAGTTTTTGCAGAGTTTTACCTTTGTAAGCAAACACACAAGTGGTAAGTCAAACAAAGTTGTTGATGCTTTAAGTAGAGTAAATTTGATTATGAAGGAATTGAAGATTGGAATTTTGGGGTTTGAAGAGATGATTGACATGTATGAGGAAGACACAGATTTCAAAGAAATATATGCAACTATTAAGAATCCAGTGATTCATAATAGAAGCCAGTGGTTATATTACTTGATTCAAGGAGGATGGTTGTTCGAAGATAATAAACTTTGTATACCTAAGTGTTCCATGAGGGAAAATATGATTAAGGAAAAACACAGTGGAGGACTGTCTGGACACTTTAGATAGGATAAAACATTTTCTCAAGTAAGTGCTTTTTATTATTGGCCAAAAATGCAAACTGATATAAAAATTTTTGTTGAGAAGTGTAGGATTTGTCAACATGCCAAAGGAAGAAGCCAAAACACTGGGTTATATCAGCCATTGTCAATACCCAATAGACCTTGGGATGCTGTCAGCATGGATTTTGTTTTAGGATTGCCGAAGACTCAAAGAGGACATGATTCTATCTATGTTTTTGTAGATATATTTTCTAAAATGGTACATGTTATTTCTTGTAAGAAAACTAGTGATGCAACTCACATTGCTAATTTGCTTTTCTCTGAAGTTATAAGATTGCATGGATTGCCTATGAGTATTGTTTCAGACAGGGATACAAAGTTTGTAGGACACTTCTGGAGGACTCTATGGAAAAAGCTAGGTACAAACCTCACTTTCATTTCAACCTATCATCCTTAGGCGGATGGAAAAACTGAAGTGGTGAAAAAAAGCCTTGGAAATATATTGAGGAGTTTGGTTTACAAAAATCCAAAGCAATGGGATTTAACACTTGCTCAAGTTGAATTTGCCTATAATGATACTCCTAATCGGAGTATTGGAATGAGTCAATTTCAAATTGTTTTTGGGATGCATCCAAGAGGGGTGTATGAACTTAGAGATTTGAGCAAACAATAGACAAGGAGAGCAAAAGCTGAAGAATTTGCAGAACATATACAGAAGTTGCAGGAAGATGTCAAGCAAAGCTTACAGAATAACACCCAAAAGTATAAACAAAGAGCTCATATGAAGAAGACTAAAAGGGAGTTTCAAGTAGATGATTTAGTCATGATTTATATAAGGGATGAAAGGTTTCCATTTGGGACTTATAAAAAACTAAAAATGAAAAATATAGGACCATGTAGAATTTTGAGGAAGTTTTATTCAAATGCATATGAGATTGAATTACCAGCAGGAATTGGAATATCAACCATATTTAATGTTGCAGATTTGTACCTATACAAAGGAAAAGAGGAAAAACTACAAGAAGAGTCTACAGAAGAGGAGCACTAGACTTTGAATTGGAAGGAACAGATGCCAAAGATAGCAAAGAAAGAAGTGGAATCCATTCTTGAGAAAAGAGCAGAAAAGAAGACCAGAGGACAAACCTATTATCAGTATCTAGTCAAATGGAAAGGACACCCAGTGGAAGATGCTAGTTGGATGATAGCAACAGACTTACAAAAGTTTAATGTAGATCCTGAAACATTGATGGATCAATCTTTTCTTCCCTGGGAGTCTGATGCAAGAGAATTCGGACTTAGCCAACAATTTGATTGTGTGTTCACATGTTGTGGCTAACATGAGGTGGATAAACATTGGTTATTAATAATTTACTTGGTTTTAAATGAGAATTTGGTTGTTTTGATTTCCTAACTTAGGTAGGAATAAAATAGCAATTGGTTTCTCCCTGCGAGGAGATTAAGCCAAGTAGGATAGAGCTTAGAAATAGGATAGAAATTGTTTGTTGGAGTGGTTCAACAGAAAGCTAAATAAATATGAAGCGAACTACTTTATATATATATATATATATATATATATATATATATATATATATATATATATATATATATATATATATATATATATATATATATATATATATATATATATATATATAGGTGTGAAATAGTAGTGCGAGAAGAGTGAGAGAGGATTGAACAAAGAGCAGAAATAAATGTAAATAATTAGCCATCCAAAGGCTTGGATCTGTAATTTAATTTCTTATTAAATTCCAAGTGTTTTGTATTTTCATTGGGCTCTCTGTTTTAAATCATCTGTTTTATTTCTCTATTGAAATCAATAATTGCATCTAATCGCACAGCAGGAAGGTTAATTGGATTTGCAGGCACAGGGAGGCCATAGATCTTGCACGAATCCTCTGTTGAATTGAATATTATATTAAGCACAGAACTAAAGGCAATCAGATTTGCAGGCACAACGAGGATCGTTAGATCCGACATTGATCAACGGTGAGAAATCACATCATAGTCGGGAGGGCATCGAACATCGCAAGATATAGTGTTTACAATTAATAATTCGCAAGTTAAGTCATTTAACTTTCAATGTGAAGTGAGTTAGTGGAGACATAACATGGACCGTTGGATCCAGAAAAGGCCAATGGCGGAGATTGAAGCACACCGGGAGCGATTTCGCAAATCTCAAAATTTAGAATTTAGCGTTAAGGCCGTCGCATAGTAAATTAATTTTTTTGTGATGCGAAGTGGAGAAGGCACGTGTAGGCACTGCGCAACATCGCAGATCGCAAGAAGTAAGGTTTAACCTTTAAGTTAAATTGTAAATTGTGTGAAGTGTGATCACTTGCAATTGGTCAGATGTATTGTGGGACCCTCAAGGTAAGATTCTCTGTGTGTATGCATTTGTGTTGGGTTTATGTGTGGTCCGTTAAAAAATAATCGATGTGATTGCATGCGTATGTATGTTTGGAAACTACAAAGGTGAAATTCGATGCGAGTAAGGGAATTGTGTGTGGACCCATAAACTACAGATTCCGCGTGTATTCTGATATTTTTGCAGCTAGTCTACATCAATAATGATATCGTTCTTCTTGCAAAAAGCCATGATGATCTGGAAAAGCAACTCCAGACTCTTCATGACTACTGTTCCAAGATGGGTATGACAGTTAATATCGACAAGACTAAAGTTATGATCATTAAATCCAAAAATATCACCCATGGTAGTTTCATGTATAATAACCAGTGCTTTGAGCAGGTTTCTTCTTATAAGTATTTGGGCATTGACTTCCCTCATCATCTCAACTGGAATTATAACATCGAGAAAAGGATTATTGGGGGTTGGAAATGTAGGTTTTAACCCTGAACATAAATTATCTACACAAGAATCTTATAACAAAAAATAAACAATAGCGAGAGCATAAAACATAAAACAGATAAACACAGAGATTTTCCCCTGGATCCCAAATCGGAACGACCAACTTGATATTTCATTATATTCCTTTTAGTGTTACAACACATATATATACATTCCGAAGCATACATAAACCCCAATCCATTAACCATGGATTAGAACATAACTGTAGTTCCCTTGACAGGATCTACAAAAATACCAGGGGCCGAAAACCATCATACCCCAAAACCATGTGAAAAACCATGCACAAAACCATAGGCACAGACTGCCCACCAGAAATTAAGGACCATTAAATTTTCACCGGGGCGTTGCCTCGGACCCCGACAGGGGGGGCTACCGCCCCCCCGTTGCGCCCAGTGCAAAGGGGGGGCTATCGCCCCCCCTCTTACCCCCGCACGCATGATTAGTCATGGAAAGAATATAACACATACCCAACATTCTCCCACTTGTTGTTTTCTTTCTGCAGGGGGCCATAGGAGAGCTTAGTGATTGGCCCAATTCTTCAACACCCATTGTTTCTCTACACCAAGAGAACTTTTGTGTGCTCACAGACTTCGTAAATGCATCTGCAACATTCTTCAAAGTGTCCACCTTTACCAGCAACACCCTTTTAGCCTCAATCATATCTCTAACAAAGTGATATTGAACATCAATGTGCTTTGCCTTTAAATGATAAGCAGGGTTCTTAGCCAAGAAAATTGCACTTTGGCTATCACAGTCTATTCTTATAGCTTGTTGTACCAACCCCATACTTGAACACAATATCTACAACCAAACTGCTTCCTTGCTTGCATGAGTGGCTTCCATGTATTCTGCCTCTGTAGTTGAAAGAGCCACTACAGACTGTCTTTTACTCATCCAAATGACTGTGCCTCCAAATATGCTAAACACATACCCACTTGTAGATCTTCTTTGGTCCAGATCTCCAGCCCAGTCTGCATTAACAAAACCATGAATGTCCAACATTATTTCCAATCATGGTCTTCCCTGGTAGCACAGGCCATAATCACTAGTGCCACATAAATATTTGAAAACCCGCTTCACTGTTGTCCAATGCTCCTTCCCTGGGTTTGACATAAACTTGCTCAATACTCCCATTCCATGTGCAATGTCTAGTCTAGTACAGACCATTGCATACATCAGGCTACCCACTTCACTTGCATATGGAACACGAGAGATATCCTCCTCTTCTTCTTGTGTTTTGGGACACTGTTCAGCAGACAGCTTTACACCTACAAGAATAGGAACATTCACCGATTTACTATCCTGCGTATTGAACCTCTGCAATATAGTCTCCACACACTTCCTATGGTTTAACCAGAGCTTCCTCTTTGCCCGATCTCTCTTAATTTCCATGCCCAAAATATAGTTTGCAGCACCAAGATCCTTCATGTCGAATTTGGAGAACAGTTGGGTCTTCAAATCTTGGATAATTTCTTTGTCATTTCCAATCAAAAAAATATCATCCACATACAAGACCAAATAAATAACATGGTCACCAATTAATTTAAAATAAACACAGTGATCCTCCTTGCTTCTGGTGAAGCCAAGTCCCCGTATATAGGTATCAAATTTCTGATACCACATCCTTGGTGATTGTTTTAACCCATAAAGAGACTTCTTCAACCTGCATACCAGTTCTTTCTTACCCTTCACCATAAAGCCTTCAGGTTGCTTCATGTAGATCTCTTCTTCTAGATCCCCGTGAAGAAATGTTGTCTTCACATCCATCTTTTCTATCTCAAAATCAAATGCAGCAGCAACAGATAAAAGTAATCTAATAGAAGTAACTTTGGCAACAGGAGAAAAAATATCACCAAAATCAATTCCCGGCACCCGGGAATAACCTTTTGCTACCAACCGAGCTTTGTATTTCTCCACCTTGCCTTCTACATTCATCTTCTTCTTAAACACCCATTTTCTCCCGATGGGCTTCCTTCCAGCCGACAACTCCACCAGATCCCATGCCTCATTTTTTTGCAAGGATGCCATTTCATCAACCATGGCCTCCTTCCAGAGTTTTCCATCCTCGGAATGTACTGCCTCCCTGACAGTTCTGGGATCATCATCAGTTATAGTTAAATCAAAACTTGAATAGAAAGTAGATGGACTATACCTTTTTGGTTGCCTTCTTTCTCGAACTGATCTTCTCAAAGCTGGAGTTTGTGGCTCTTCCTCTTTTGAATCTTCTTCTGTTGTAGAGTCTGATTCATCCTCCTTTAGCTCAAACTCTATCTTCTCAGGTTCCTTTGGTATGATTTCATGTTTAACAACATATTTCACCTCTCTAAACACCACATCTCGGTTGTACACAACCTTCCTTGTTTCCGAGTTCCAAAGCTTGTAACCTTTTAAACCATCCTTATACCCAATAAAGATGCACCTTTCAGATTTATTATCCAACTTGGTCCTTTTCTCCTTTGGAACATGTACATATGCATCACATCCAAATACCCTTACATGTGAAAGAGAGGGTTTCTTACCGGTCCATACCTCATGTGGAGTCTTATCCTCCAACACTGATGAAGGTGATCTGTTAACCAGATAGCATGCAGTCTCCACTGCCTCTGCCCAGAATTCTTGTCCTAACTCAGTACCACTGAGCATGCTTCTTTCCTTTTCCATCAGTGTTCTATTCATTCTTTCTGCAATTCCATTTTGTTGAGGTGTGTATGGAGTAGTCTTCTGTCGTGTTATACCACACTTCTTACAGAACTCTTCAAATTCCTTCTTGCAGAACTCCCCACCATTATCTGTCCTCAACGCCTTTATCTTCTTCTCTGTCTGGTTTTCCACCAGAGCCTTAAATTCTTTAAATTTGTCAAAGACTTCAGATTTCTTCCTCCAGAAATATATCCATGTATTCCTTGAGAAGTCATCTATGAATGAAACATAGTACACAGACTTTCCCAGTGATGGAACTGACACAGGCCCAAACACATCACTGTGCATAAGTTCTAATATCTTGTTTGCCCTCTTAGCACCAGAAGGAAAACTCACCCGATTCTGCTTCCCATATACACAATGTTCACAGAAATCGAAATCCAGAGAGCAATTAGACATACCTTCTACCATACCATTTCTGTGCAGTATCTGAAGGCCCTTCTCTCCAATATGTCCAAGCCTTTGATGTCATAGCATGGTCTTTTCTCCAGACACAGCTAGGCTTTCCATCCCACTTTCAGGGACCACAGAACTATTACACCCATCAATAACAGTGCTACCTTGTAGCTTGTACAGAGTTCCAGTCCGAACTCCCCGCATTAATACCAGTGCTCCCCGAACCATCTTGCAGGCATCTTTCTCGAACATTGTTTTTACACCTGCATCATCCATCTTGCTTACAGAAATCAGATTTCTGGCCAATGTAGGAATATGCAGAACACCAGGAAGTGTTCTAATCCTCCCACCTTGCAGCTTCAACTTGACCTTTCCACGTCCGATGATTCTGGCCTTCCTATCATCCCCTAGGAAGACATCACCACCATCATATTTCTCATACTCGCAGAACCACTCCCTGTGGGGAGTGAATTGAAAGGATGCACCTGAGTCAATCAACCATGACTCATGATCTACATGTGTATTTGAAGAAGAAGCCAAATAAACATCCCCACCTTCATCCGAGGTGGTTTTTGCCTCTGCAGAAGGACCTTCATCAGATCCCTTTCCTTTCTCAGGAGCTTTAGATCTGCATTCCTTTTTGTAGTGCCCTTCCTTTCCGCATTTCCAGCACACCTTTACAAACTTTCCAGGAGACTTAGATCTCCCTCTAGATTTAGATCTCCCACTCGAAACCTTATTCTTGTTTCTGTTCTGGGACCTTCCTCGTACAGATAAGGCATCTCCATTCTGACCCTCCATATTTCTCCGTCTCATTTCCTCCGATAGCAAGGCTGAGACAATGTCATCAAAATTCAAGGTAGTTGTATTGCTACATATTGCAATAACCAGACTGTCCCACGAGTCTGGTAGAGAACACAACAAACTGATGCACTTATCTTCATCTGAGATTTTAATATCAACAGATGACAGCTGACTTACCACAGTATTGAAGGCGTTTAGATGCTCTGTCACCGAGTCTCCATCCTTCATCCTCGGGTTATACGGCTTTTTCCACGAACAACTTATTCACCAGAGACTTAGATTGGTACAAAGTCCCAAGTTTTTCCCACAAATTCTTCATTGTAGCTTCCCCAGATACATCCAACAATACTAAATCTGAGACACACAACCGTATTGTGCTCTTAGCCTTCTGATCCAGTTTCTTCCAGTCTTCATCTTACATTTTCGTTGGTTTAGTACCTGGATCTACCATGATCCACTGATCTTTATCCACCAGTAGATCCTCCATCTTGAGCTTCCACAACTCAAAACTTTGACCATTAAATTTCTCGATCTCTATCTTTCCACTGCTCACCTTCTTCTTTCACCGCAAGAATCGATCCCGCGGATCTCCCACTGAACAAGGTCTACCTCAGGCCCGAGAAAAAATCCCTTAGAAGCAAAGGCGTCCCCTTGAAGCCGAAAAAACTCTGATACCACTTGTAGGTTTTAACCTTGAATATAAATTATCTACACAAGAATCTTATAACAAAAAATAAACAATAGTGAGAGCATAAAACATAAAACAAATAAACACAGAGATTTTCCCTTGGATCCCAAATCGGGACGACCAGCTTGATATTTCATTATATTCCTTTTAGTGTTACAACACATATATATACATGCCGAAGCATACATAAACCCCAATCCATTAACCATGGATTAGAACATAACCGTAATTCCCTTGACCGGATCTATAAAAATACCAGGGGCCGAAAACCATCATACCCCAAAACCATGTGCAAAACCATGCACAAAACCATGGGCGCGGACCGCCCACTGGAAATTAAGGACCAAAAATTTTTCGCCGGGGCGCTACGCTGGACCCCAACAAGGGGGGCGATATGGAAAGAATATAACACATACCCAACAGGAAAGCTTATTATGAGCTTGAAAATAATTGTAAGTCGTTCGATCTTTACATTTGGAGTAAAAAGAGGTTCCTCTTTGAGACCTTTGTCACCCTTGTTGTCTTATACGGATGTGAATTTTGGGGTTGCAGTATATCCAGAGAGTCTTGGAGGAAGATTGAGATGATTCAAAAGCAATTCATAACCTACAACCTTAAGATCATGGATAATACTCCCTATCCTATCCTCTTGATCGAATCTGGTTTTTCCCCCATTGAATGTACAACTATGTTTAGATATCTGATGTATAAGAAGAAGCTTGACAACATGGAATAAAAAAGGCTCCCTAAAATTGCTTCTGACTGCAGTCAAAACCCTAACCTTCGCCTCAAGCACGGGTGGCATAAGGATGCCTAGTCCTAGCTCAACCATTGGGAAATTAAGGAGGAGCTCAGTATGGGAAGCAAAGATAATATAAAAAATGCTATTAACTCCAAGTTTAAGGACAAGATGTGGGAGGATGAGGAGTTGGAGGGTAAAAGGAAGCTAAGATACTATAAGGAAGTGATCAACCCCACCCTTGATAATCAAACTTATCTCTCTGTGTTTTCCAGTGTTGGAACACTTAATCCTCCATGGGTAGGTGTGGAATGCAAAAAGTCATAATGGAGTCCAAGTGACCTTGGAATGTGAAACCAAGAATCACACCATTGTACTATAAATGTACATCATGTATAATGGAAAAATAAGAGAGCTCCACGCTTATCCTTCATTGTGTGTTGAGTTTCTTGTTGTATGTGTGCTTATCTTTCTCATACACCATGTGTGTGTTTAACATGGTATAAGAGCTGATACGTTCATAACCAGCTCAACATTGGGTGAGCCATTTGTTTTTATGGCCTGTGCATATCTGCAAAAAAATCTGATAATTTTTGCAACACTCAGAAATTGTTGCAACAAACATTTTGCCGCATTCAAGAATTTGTTTTGAGAAGAGCGGCATTGTGCATCTGAAGGGTTTTGAAGAAGAGCAGCATTATGCATTCTGCAGGTTTTCTCACTGCTCATTTTTCCCACAATTTCTACCTATTAATTTCTGCACAATTTTGGAGAGCTGCTAGAAAAACAGTGTTGAAAATGAGTTTCTGAAAATTTCTGAGTTTTTTCATTGAAAATTTTTAAAAATTTCTGCAAATTCTACTGCTGCTATATTTCACGAAAATTTTGCATTTCTTCAAAAAATTTCAAGTTTTCTAAATTCTACAACTCTGCTATATTTTACTCCTTTACTGCTCTCTGCTGATTTATCATTCAAAAATAAATAAATAAATTTGTTTCAGGCACCAGGCCTTTCGGCCCCCCTCTACATAGCAAATCACACTCCCCATCTCCCAACTCACTACAGGCCTCCCCTCTCCCCTACCCTGTTCCCACAGACTCCATGGCCTTTCGTCCCTCCTCCCCAACCCTGCGCGACCCCCACAACTCCTCGGCCTTCTCACGCTGCTACGCGCCAGCTTGCACTCGCCCGCTCCATGATAGCCCTCACATCACTCCCCTACTCCCTCTAACCTGCTCCCTATGCACCACTCCCCACAGCACAACCATCCCCATGCACTCTGCATAATCCCATTCCCCTAATGTGCTCCCTACCAGCGGCTACCCAACCCGTTTCCCAATCTCTTGACCGCTCTCCCAACCATCTAACCCTCCCCCTGCAGCCTCCCCACTCCGCTCTACAAACAACACTCAACCCCCCCATACAGCCCTGCTCACCCTACGCTCACCCGCGTCCCCCTTACCATTCTCCCTTCTTGTTTTATTTTTTTAAATTCGATTTTTAATTTTTTAATTAATCCCTCCCTCCATTTTTTATTAATCCCAGTTTTTAAATTCCTCCCTTAAAAAAATAAAATAAAAATAAAAAAAACAGCAGTTCCCTTCTCCAGTAGTTCTCTTCCCCTGTTAAATGCCTCCTAGGATTTACCTTCCCACAGTTTCCCTATTTTTAAATTTTAAATTTCAGCCTTTTTTTAATTAAAAAAAAAAAAAAAAAAACAATAGAGGGAGAGGAAGAGAGAAAATGAGAACAATGAAAGAGGAAATGGCATATGATTAAATACAAATAGAGGAGAAAAGTGAAGTTTATATTGTGTGATTTGTGGCATAAGGGTGATTTTATGAAAGAGGACAAGTTTGCCATCATTTTTAAAAACAGATATTTGAAGAAAAAATCAGCTGCCTTAAAGGCTTCTTGCACAAGTGTTTTCAGCTGCACATTTACAAAATATTTTCCAAAGATGTTGTATTGAACTTACATTGTATAGTGAGTGGAATTTGCATCTTCATTCATAGTCGCAATCAAGACTTGAAGTGTAAATTTGAGTAGTTGGAAAAATTGTTGATGTAAGTCATTGTTGCTTGTCGGTTAGACAGTTAAGTCTATACCTTGAGGTCCTCCATCATTTGAGGAGCAGATTTTGTACTTTGAGATTTCCATAGTAGAAAGTTCTTTGGATTCAGTTGTATTTCTTGAAAGAAAGTTGAATCGCATTGTAAACGGGTGCATTTTTGGTTGAAGCCGACACCTTTTATTTTTTGAGCCTAAGTTGTTGAAATGGCTAAAATCAATGAGGCATTAAAGTTGTTGAATAACCTCATTCATTTCAATGTTGATGATATGGTAAAAATGAGCAAGAATGCTCTTTGTAATATTCAAAGTTGTTTGCAAGATGCACATGAAAAGATTGAATTTTTGCAGTTGGAATCTCAGCTTCAACAAAATGAACTTCAACAAAAGAGTCACCATTCTGAACCTGTTTCTATTCAGAAGATTGAGAAGGACTCCCATCAGCAGCAAATCAATAAAGTTCCAGTTGATTCCCATTCAGTTCCTTGTATTAGAGCATATTTACATGCAGATGCAGCAGTTCAACTTGCACTTCTCAAGCCCATCATCAGACCTTGGGAAGATCTTGTCCACAACAAGCACAAAAATGGTCTTGGATATGACAAGGATTTGTCCTTTCATATTCCAGACTACACCAAGCCCATCATATTTCAGAGTGCCAGATTCCTGTATGACATTTCACCTGCAGTTGTTTCAGATCCTGCTCCACTTCCACAACAACAACAGATTGAAAAATGCCAACACTGTGATCGAGTTGGCCATATGAAAGATCATTGTTTTGATCTCCATCCATGCAAGCACTGTGGTCGGCACACCCATTCTTTAGACGAATGCTTCAGAAACAAGTCTCCTGCAAGAACAAAGATTCATCTTGGATGGATTGCTTCTTGGCAATGGGCATCAGCATCCAATAAGGTGTTTAAGTCACATGTCAGAACATGTTCACGAATATTGAGCAAACTTGCAGTTGAGTTTTTGCCATCATCTCACCTTGTCCCTGACAGGCGGGAAAATGGTGGTCATCTACAAGCTTCAACGTCAGATCAAGCGATCCTGAGCCACAATTCGTCATTCTAGATTCAGAGTTGTAGCCAAAGACACGAATGCCCATGAGCATGCCTTTGGTTGGTGGACAACCTTAAACCATCACAGGTTGTAGACCTCCCTTCTTTTAGGTTGAAGGTCTCCCTTTCATATATGAGGGACACTTCCTCTAGCAGAAGCCTTCAGCTTCTTGCCAGCTTTGGTTGAGTTCCAGGAAATGCTTCAAGCATTCTAGTGTTGTTGGTAATCCTTAAACCATCACAGGTTGTAGACCTCCCTTCTTTTAGGTTGAAGGTCTCCCTTTTATATGAGGGACAATTCCTCTAGCAGAAGCTTTCAGCTTCTTGCCAGTTTTGGAAGAGTTTCGGGAATTGCAACAAGTATTGCGTTCCAGTGTTGGTGGTCATCCTTAAACCACCTCTTTTTGCCAACATTTCAGAGAGTTGATTCAGCCCAAGTGCTGCCATGTATACTTTGCAGATTTGTATTAAAACTCTCTTCTTGGACTCACACATACCCCTTCGGATTAAGGGGGGAATTTTGGAACACCTAATCCTCCATGGGTAGGTGTGGAATGCGAAAAGTTACAATGGAGTCCAAATGACCTTGGAATGTGAAACCAAGAGTCACACCATTGTACTATAAATGTACATCATGTATAATGGAAAAATAAGAGAGCTACACGCTTATCCTTCATTGTGTGTTGAGCTTTTTGTTGCGTGCGTGTTTATCTTTCTCATACACCATGTGTGTGTTTAACATGGTGTTTAACATCCAACACTAAGAAAAAATGGACATCGCTAAGATAAGAACTAATTCCCATGAGCTTCAGAATGAGACCGGTCGGTGGTCTATTCCCAAGACCCCTTGGAATGATAGAATCTATCATATTTGTGATTCTAAGCAGGTGGAAGATGAAAAGCACTTCCTTTTAGACCACCTAACTCTTACTCACATTCGCTCTCAATTCCCTACCATCTGTCACACTTCCAATCTTCTTGACCTATTAAGCCAACCCATCTATAGCAAACTTAGAGCACTTATTTCCCTTCTCTTTGGCCATAGAAATAAGATTTTGAATAATCAGAGTTAGATTCTTTCTCCTCTCTTAAGGTCTGATAGACCGCATTGGTCTTAACGGACGATAACCACTGCCATCATTATTACAAAATATAGTTTTTTAAATATTTTTATAATTTTATAATTTGTATTATTTTAATTTTAATTTTTTAATTTAAAATAATTTATTATATAATATTATATTATATGAATTTGGGCTTATGTGATCCATCTCATCTTGATGATGACGATAAACCACATTGGATGGTTATTTTGATGTGATTATTGCCTAAAGATTTCTTAATATAATATAATATTATATATATTTATATGTGTGTATGTTTTTTAAGTGAATTTTTAAAAATTAAATAAATAATATTTAATTTTATGGATTAATAGTTTTAATTTATTGAATATTTAATTTTAAAAAATTATAAATTCAGCATTAGTAAGACTACATCAAAGTCATGCCTAAGAATAACACCAAAATAAGACAGAAAATTAAACCAATAACTTACTATCTAGGAATGTCTAAACAACACACCTGATCATTTATTTACCCCACCAAAACTAAATAATTATCTTCCAATTTTCAATTCAATATTTATAATATCATATCTAAACTAATGTTAATAAAAATACTATTTGGAAATGAAACTATTAAAAATAATAATAACTATTCCGAAGTCAAACAAATAAAATATTATTTTATAAATCCATGAAAATCGATCATTTGTATTTCTTGTCGAGATTACCTGGTCTAAGACCCGAATTTGAAGTGAAAGAGCACAAAATGATCAAAATATCACTTGAATTTTTTAAATCACCTAATTTTTTCTCGGCTTAAAAAAGTCACGGAATGACATCGTCAGCCATGAAACCCTTACCCTCTCGAATGGACGGCCGCAAAATCCTGAAACTCCGCCTGCCTGGAGAGAGGCTTATCCGACTTATTTGATTCCGATAAGTATCCTCGTTTCTTTATTTGGATTATTTATATATCATATTTATTATTCGGATTATTTTTATATCATATTATAATTCTTAAATGTCAATAATTATTAGTGTATAATAAATATTAAAATATTTATTTTCTAAATATATTTCATATTATTTAAATTTAAAATATATATATATAAATTAATTATAATTTTATATAAATATATTAGAAAATTTACTTTATTTTATTATAACTGGTAAATTGTTCTTGTTACATTATTTTAAATTTTGTATATTGCTCTTGTTATAATATTATAAATTAATATCATAACTTGAAAAGCAAGATTTTTTTTTTTTTGTAAAAATCACATTATCAAAGTTTTATCTACAAGTTTTGAATTGTCTAATTTAGTTCATGGTCACGAGAAAACTATGATGATGTGATTTTTACCAAAAGTTTTCTTGTTTTTCATGATATGAATCACAAAAGCCTAAATTCAAATGTCATAACTTATTAATGGGTCCTTCTTTATGTCTTATGGGGGATTTGGAGGGCTAGAAATACCTTAATTTTTTAGGATAATTCCCCTAAGATTAACGCTGCAGCCCTAGGTATTGTGGCTTTCTTCCAAGAAATTGGCCCTTAGTGCGGAAATCCTCTCTTAGATCCATCTCTTTTATGGATTTGGATGGGATTTTTTCCATTTTCTTCTTTGATGAAGCTTCTACAGGTGGAAATTGTGGTTGTGGGGTTTCCCTTTACATTTATCCTACAATTTTCACTATCAAATTTTTGGTATGGTGGCAAGGAAAATAATTGCCAGACAATTGTTAACATTTTTGGGTCTTCTCTAGTGCTCTTCTTGGCTTGGGTTAGAAACCATTTTGATCATTGGAGATTCCATCACTATGATCAACTAGATTACCATTGTGGGATGTTCTTCTTGGCTTGGGTTAGAAACCATCTAGTGCTCTTCTTGACTTGGGTTAGAAATTATTTTAATCATTGGAGATTCCCTCACTACGATCAAGTGGATGCAAAGTAGTTGCTTTCATCATGAACATCGCTTCCCCTTTTTCAGAGGTTTCTTTCCAACACGTATTTGGTGAGCAAAATTTGGAGGCTGATGCTCTCTCTAAGCTAGATCTCTCCCTTTGTGGGGATATATGTTCTCCCTTTGTAGGGGCTATATGTTGTTGAAAATTTATTTGGTGTGGGATATTTCGAGCTATAAATCCTTTATCTTGTTACTGGTTTTTGGCTTCTCTGTCTGCATGTTTCTTGAGGATATTTTTCCCTGTAAGACTGCTCTATTGTGTTATTTCTTCCCTCTTTTCTGGTAGAAAATTCGTCTTTGGTTTAGGATCTCTTTTGTAATCAGAAGTGCTGATATCTATGAATTCTTAGGTCAAGTAGTATAAGTTGATATAGACATATGATCATATGAAAACTTGCTCAGTTCAAATAAATGAGAGTTGAAAAAATTTATCAATATTAATATAATATTTTTTCTCATTAATATGATATTTTTTAATTAGTTTGAAATAAATTAAATATAAAAATATTACTTGAAGTAAATATTAACACTGATTTGCGAATACTGCTATGCATATATTCAGACATATTCCATAAAAATGACATATATTTCTTCAATCGATGAACAAGTAAAAACTAAATTCAAATACGTATAAATACAGTATCAAGGCATTCCCCACGATTGTCCTGGACTCACTCCATGTTTTGTGTATTGGCTTAGATTTGGTGAATATAAGTACCTGTAAGCGATTGGTTCAAACCATTGCTGTATAGCCGGTAAGAATTGGAGTACATGGGTTTTCCACCAGTTTCTAAAATTTATTGATAGCTTATATAAGAACGCTTGCATCCTTATATAATTTTTCTTGTCAAAAGTTAAAACTATTAATGAAAGCTATGGTTTTGTATTTAGATCCTAACTCGGTTGTATCGTTTGTTGTAGAAAACCCGAGTGAACCAGAGTGTGAGAAGGTAATCATGGCTTTTACTAAAGAACAGGAAGCTCTGGTGAAAGATTCATGGAATGTTATGAAGACAGACACAACAGAGCTTGGATTCAAATTCTTCTCGAAGTAAGCACTGAATATTTTCCCGGCCTGCAAATAGTCTTATCTGTGAGCCAAGGGGCTTACAATTTGAAGGCAATATTTAACATACTTCATGGAAAAATTGCAGAATCTTAGAAATTGCCCCTAAAGCTAAGGGGTTGTTCTCATTTCTACGGGATTCCACTGTTCCCTTGGATTAGAATACAAAGCTCAAGTCTCACGCTCTGAAGGTCTTCAAAATGGTGGGAAGAGAAAAGTCGATTTAGAAATAATTATATTATTAGTTTTCTCACAAATGAAATAATCACATATATTTTTTAACATGTAAATTTCGCCAGTTAAAAATTATGTTGGAGAATGCTTATGGAAGAAAACTGTGAAGTGTTCCTATGTCCTGAAGAAGTGTTCACCCAATATGTTTGCATTTTTTTCAAGAAAATCACAAACACACACTTTTAAGCATCTTAATGCAGAATCTAACTATCAGAAGAGGGAGTCAAATTCCGAAATATTTATGGAATCATGGAATCCACATAAGTTCAGGAACACTTTTCTTCTACAAGCATTTTCCAACTATTTTTCCGATTTCTTTAAAGTGGGTTTTTTTCTGATTTCTTTGAGGTTGGTTTTCATTGTAGACCTGTGAGTCTGCTGGGCAACTCCGGGAGAAAGGAGAAGTGTCAGTGAAAGAAACCACTCTGACCTACTTGGGATCGCTTCATGTGAACAAAGGAATAATCGATTTACATTTTGAGGTAATGCCCAATAATTTCTAGGATGAGATTTAGTATTAAACTTTATCCTTGATTAATCATATAAATGGCTACTCTAGAATCCGGGTGTTTTTACAGATTGTGAAAAAGCTTTATTGTTAACAATCAAGGGAGTGTTGGAATTTCTGAGAATTCCAGAACAACAAATGGAGAATAAAACTCCCCTCTACAACACAGAGAAAATATTAAAATTTCTTGACAGGAGACAGAGTTTCAACTCTGAAAACACAAACTTCTATTTCTTCAAAAACTGTTACAAATACTTCCTCTAACATAGGGATAACAAAATAGGACTGCTGCAAAACACAGTGCCTAAAATGACTTCTCTGTCTCATACAAACAACACTCTGTCCCTGTAAAACAATGCACTGCTGTGCTTTTCACAAAACAAAACATTTCAATGCAATACAGGCTCTCGGGCCTTTTGTTTTTATATGTCGCGCATATATTAAAAAACATTACAAAACTATATAAAAGACTTAAACTAAAGTCTACTTAAAACAAATATTATGCATGCCCCACTTTATAAAAGCGCTTTGAACGCGTGATCAAATAATTTAAATCCAATGTATAATGACCATCGGGTCCGTGGCTAAACAAAAAACAAATGCACCACATGAAAGTTTCGATTGTGATTGCAAGTCGGATGTGATGATGCATATAACTGCGATATAATAAAGTCGTCGGGTCCGCGTTATAACAAAACACGCGACCAAACAAAAAACTCTGATTGCGATTGACAACCGGATGCGATGGACTAAGATTTAACTCCGCCATATAAATGGCATCAGGTCCGGAACTTCAATATGTGCGATCGGGCCTTGTACACGAAAGGTTCCGATTGCGATTCAAAAACGGACGTGATGGAACAAATAAACTCCATCGCATAATGCCATCGAGTCCGCCCTTTGGTTAAGTGATCAGGGCATACAACAAAAACCCGCCGATTGAAGACTTGCGATTTGAAACCTGCGATCATATAATATATCGCCACGTGGTCTGTGGACCCACGGGCCTCGGCTGATGGTGGAGGGCGATTTTAATATAAGGTTTGGTTGTATTATATACAATCGTTCCGCTTGCGGAACTCTGCCACATCTACAAGACATTTGAACTATGTAATATATGTATTGCGATTTGCGATTGCGACTGTGATTGCATCGCATCGCAAAACTTCATATCAAAAAGACACTGCTTAAGAAACTTGCAATTGCGATTAGTGCATAAGTGGTGGGGACCACTTGTCCCGCCTTTTCAAAAAGTTAAATAATTTCCGTTGTTTTAAGAAATTTCTTCATTTCTGGTTGTTGAGGGCTTAAAAGCCCGAAATGACTATTTTTAATATACTTTGTTCTTCCGTAGCTCAGAACTACGAGAGTCTTCATTCCTCTGTAAAGAACGGCTACGCCCATCACCAATTAAATTATCCTCTGCAATTGTGGCTGCGGCCCATCAACAATTAAATTCGTCCTTACAATTTTCCCATTCTTCTTTAAATACACAGTGCTGTGCACTCAAACTCTGCTGTTGCTGCCTCTGTACTCTTTTCTTCCTGCTCAAAGGCTAGCAGGTGACTTTAATATTTTCAACACTCCCCCTTAATGTCAGATGCTAGGTTATCAATCATACCCAAGCATTTTCTTAAAAATTCAAATGTCTTCTGCCCCAATGGTTTTGTTAAAATATTTGCATATTGTTCCTCTGTTTTACAATGTTGTAAAACAATTTCTCCATTGTTCACCAATTCTCTGATATAGTGAAACTTTGTATCTATTTGTTTTTTTCTCTTATGAAACACTGAATTCTTTGACAATGCAATAGCTGAGCTATTGTCACAATAAATCACTGTCCCTTTTACCTGTTCTTGGCATAAACTTCTCAACATCCTTCTCATCCAAATTGCTTGACATGCTGCTGCTATAGCTGCCACATGCTCTGCCTCTACTGTAGATAATGCTACAATCGGCTGTTTCTTAGAAGCCCATGAAATGGCTCTTGAACCCATATGAAAAACATAACCATAAGTGCTCTTTTGATCATCTACACTTCTAGCCCAATCACTGTCAGTGTAACCAACTAACTCTGAATTTTCTGAGGCAGTATATAAAATACCAAATCTTTTAGTTCCTTTAACATATCTCAGAATTCTCTTTGCTGCCTGACAATGTGCTTCTTTTGGCTTCTCCATAAATTTGGAAATTAAACTAATAGCATGCATAATATTCGGCCTAGTTGCAGTCAAACACATGAGGCTGCCAACTATGCTTTTATACAAACTTGGATCAAAATCCTTGCTGCTGTCATCTTTACTCAACTTCAATCCCATTACTGTGGGAGTAATTGCAGCTTTGCACTTCTGCATATTAAATCTTTCTAAAACTTGATTAACATACTTTGCTTGAGATATAAAAATCTCTTTTTCATTTTGTTCTACTTATATTCCTAAGAAGTATCTCAACAAGCCCATGTCAATGATTTCAAATTCATCTTTCATCACTGTTTTAAAATTTTCAACAAGGTAATCATCATTACCTGTAAATATTAGATCATCAACATATAAAACAACAATGAAATCTAGATATGTTTTGTACGAGTATGTAATGGGTTCTCTCATACCAAATCCATTTCCAGGTAGATAGGAGTCTATCTATTGCCATGCTCTTGGTGTATTCATGCCAAGTGGCATACAGTTTCACACTTTGTCATCTTGGCGCTCTTTCATCAGGGGTTGTTCAGTATAAATCTCTTCCATTAAAACTCCATTAAGTATAGACACATCCATACGATATACTCCATTTGTTTTGTCTTTGTATGGACAACATTTGCTCTTCATCTTGATCTGTATGATTTCAAGTTTTCTTCATAATCTATCATGTACGTATATCCATGACAACAAGTACGGCCTTGTGTCTTTCTATTTTTCCTTGGTATGCTTTGGTCTTATAGACCAAACATCAAACATGCATCCCAGAGATCAACCAACTCCCATGTTTTGTTCTTCTCTATGGCATTAATTTCATCATCCATAGCTTCTATCCATTTTCTATCTTTAATATCATCTTCAAAATGAATAGGATCATCAACTTGACAATACAAAGCAAATAGGGAATTTGTACCTTCATTTTCTACTCCCTGCTCATAGATTTCATTAATATTTCTAAACTTTGTTCCACTTTCATTTGGTGTAGTTGTGCTTGAAGAAGCACTCGAACTTGCTCCATGTGGTGTGCTTGGTGATGCACTCCCATTTCTTCTCAAAGGTGTTCTCTCTGCTGCTTGAGGTGTCCCTTGCTATCCTTGTGTTGGTGGAGGTTGTGCTACCGATGAGTTGTTAATTTCAATCACATCTTCCTCATCTTCATCACGAGATAAACAACTTTTAACATTGACTGTTTTCTCAATGCTTCCATCCCATGCTTCCTCTTCAATAAACTGCACATCTCTGCTTATTAAAAACTTCTTTATGGATGGGTTATACAATTTGTATCCTTTGGAATCTTCACAATATCCAAGGAAGATGCACTTCTCCCCCTTACTATCCAACTTCTTTCTCAACTCATCTAGAATGTGTGCATATGCCACACATCCAAAAACTCTCATGTGGGTGACTCCCTGTTTTCTGCCACTCCACGCTTCTTTTGGAACTTTGTTCATCACAACTTTTGTGGGGCATCTATTTAAAATATACACAACACTGTTTGCTGCTTCTGCCCAATACTCATTTGGCAAGTGTTTTTCCTTTAGCATACTTCTCACCATTTCCATTATGGTTCGATTCTTCCTTTCAGCAACTCCATTCTGTTGCAGTGTGTACCTTATGGTAAACTGCTTGTGTATGATGTTCTCTCTGCAAAAACACAGAAATTCCTTTGATATATATTCTCCTCCTCTATCAGTTCTGAGAAATTTAATGTGCAGCCCGCTCTGTTTTTCTACAAGAGCTTTAAAATAGAAAAATTTCTGAAAAACTTCACTCTTATATTTCAAAAAATAAACTCACACTTTTCTTGAGAAATCATCTATGAAGGTCAGCGTGTAGTTGCTACCTGAAACTGATGTTGTTTGCATCGGCCCACATAAATCTGAGTGAATGATCTCTAAGGGTGCTTTCGCCCTTATGCTTTTCCCTAATGAAAAATTTTCTCTGTGTTGCTTTCCCAAGATGCAGCCTTCACATAGGCTGTCAGGCTTCTCAATCAATGGCAAACCTTTTACCATTCCTTTTCTATGCAACAAATTTAATCCTCCGAAATTGAGATGTCCAAAGCTCAGGTGCCATAACCAATTTTCATCTTTTGCTTCCTTTTGAAAGACTTCTTGTGTTACAGCTGCTATGCTCTTTCCTTTTCCTTTCATGTCAGTGTTGAGCTTGAGCGGAAACATTCTATTGCTGGTCATATGTATTTCAACAATGATTTTCTTGCTTGGAGGTATGTCTTTTATTGTGCACACATCATCCTTGAAAATTACATTGTAACCTTTGTTTATGAGCCGCCCAACGCTCAAAAGATTACACTTCAAACCAGGAACGTAATACACATCTGGAACAAATTTTTGCTCACCATTTCTTGCTCGAATACTCACTCTGCCTTTTCCTTGTACAGAGATCTTAGTATCAGTCCCTGTGGTTACTTAGGATTTAATCTCTTCATCTAGATTGGCAAACATAGCTCTATTTCCAGTCATGTGATTACTACATCCTGAATCTAAGAACCAAACATCATCTTCTCTATCCTGTGCTACATTACATGTTAACAACACATTACTTGGGTTCTTTTCTTCTTTTGCTACATTAGCATTCTGCCTATTTTTCATGTCATTTTGCTTCTTTCTACATTCATTGGCATAATGCCCATATTTCTTGCAATAATGACATTGGACATTGGATTTGTCATACCTTTTTCCATGCGCATGTTGGTGTTGGTGTCCACCTTGTTGGCTGTTGCAATGACCGTGGCTCTGATTTTGACTATTGCCCCTTCCATGTGAATGTGAAGGGTTGTTCCTTCCACCTCTATTTTGGCTTCTGCCTCTTCCTCTTCCTTTGCCTTGACCTCTTCCTCTTCCTAAAGGTATCTGGGTCTTGAAGGCGTGCTCTAGAGATGAGTTTTCATCTCTGCTCAATCTCTGTTCATGAGTTATCAGTGAGGCATGAAGTTCATCTACCATGAACTTTGAGAGATCTTTGGTCTCTTCTATGCTGGTAACTATAACATCAAATTTTGAGGGTAAGCTCCTCAAAAGTTTCTCCACAATCCTTCTTTCTTCAAGAGTTTCTCCATGGGACCTTATCTGATTTACAATCCCAATCACATGTGTAAAAAATGTGTCTACATTATCTAACTCTTTAATGCAAAGAGTTTCAAAATGTCTCCTCAACAACTGAAGTTTTGCTGTTTTCACTTTTTCCATACCTTGATAGGCTACTTTCAGAGTTTCCCATGCATCCTTGGATCTCTTAGATGCTGCTGTCCTTGGAAACACACTCTCATTTACTGCTTGATACAAATAGTAGAGGGTTTTAGAGTCCTTCTTTCTATTGCTCTTCAATATGTCCTTCTCTGCTTGAGTTAAGACATTAAAAGCCTGCTCATCAGTTGGTTCATCAAAACCATCTTCTACAAACTCCCATAAGTCTTGTGAAACAAACAGGGCTCTCATAGTAATGGCCTAATAATCATAATTCTTTCCATTAAATTGTGGAAGCTGAACATTTCCAATATTCATACCAGTGCTTGGTCCAGCCATTACTTTTAAATTGAACTTTGAACTTAAAAAAATTGCCTTTCCTTCTTTGAAAGAACAAGCTCTTTTAAACAAAATAACAACTCTGTTTCCTTTTGAGAAATACCTGAACTTGGCTTCTGTTGAGCTTTCACACTGCTGGAAAAAACTCTGCAACAAATCTTCTTCTTTTTCAGCTTCTTTGAAACCTTCAAAGAGCCTAAACTAGCTCCGATACCATGTTGGAATTTCTGAGAATTCCATAACAACAAATGGAGAATAAAACTCCCCTCTACAACACAGAGAAAATATTAAAATTTCTTGACAGGAGACAGAGTTTCAACTTTGAAAACACAAACTTCTATTTCTTCAAAAGCTGTTACAAATACTTCCTCTAATAGAGGGATAACAAAATAGGACCGCTGCAAAACACAGTGCCTAAAATGACTTCTTTGTCTCATACAAACAACACTCTGTCCCTGTAAAACAATGCACTGCTGTGCTTTTCACAAAACAAAACATTTCAATGCAATACAGGCTCTCGGGCCTTTTATTTTTATATGCCGCACAATATTAAAAAACATTACAAAACTATATAAAAGACCTAAACTAAAGTCTACTTAAAACAAATATTATGCAAGCCCCACTTTACAAAAGCGCTTTGAACGCACGATCAAATAATTTAAATCCAATGTATAATGACCATTGGGTCCGTGGCTAAACAAAAAACAAATGCACCACATGAAAGTTCCAATTGCGATTGCAAGTCGGATGCGATGGCGCATATAACTGCGATATAATAAAGCCGTCGGGTCCACGTTATAACAAAACACGTGACCAAACGAAAAACTCCGATTGCGATTGACAATCAGATGCGATGGACCAAGATTTAACTCCGCCATATAAATGGCGTCGGGTCCGGAACTTCAATATGTGCGATCGGGCCTTGTACACGAAAGGTTTCGATTGCGATTCAAAAACAGATGTGATGGAACAAATAAACTCCATCACATAATGCCATCAGGTCCGCCCTTTGGTTAAGTGATCAGGGCATACAACAAAAGCTCACCGATTGAAGACTTGCGATTTGAAACCTGCAATCATATAATATATCGCCGTGTGGTCTGTGGACCCATGGGCCTCGGCTGATGGTGGAGGGCGATTTTAATATAAGGTTTGGTTGTATTATATACAACCGTTCCGCTTGCAGAACTCTGCCACATCTACAAGACATTTGAACTATGTAATATATGTATTGCAATTTGTGATTGCAACTGTGATCGCATCGCATCGCAAGACTTCATATCAATAAGACACTGCTTAAGAAACTTGCAATTGCGATTAGTGCATAAGTGGTGGGGACCACTTGTCCCGCCTTTTCAAAAAGTTAAATAACATCCGCTGTTTTAAGCAATTTCTTCATTTCTAGTTGTTGAGGACTTAAAAGCCCGAAATGACTATTTTTAATATACTTTGTTCTTCCATAGCTCAAAACTATGAGAGTCTTCATTCCTCTGTAAAGAACGGCTACACCCATCACCAATTAAATTCTCCTCTGCAATTGTGGCTGCAGCCCATCAACAATTAAATTTGTCCTTACAATTTTCCTATTATTCTTTAAATACACAGCGCTGTGCACTCAAACTCTATTGTTGCTGCCTCTGTACTCTTTTCTTCGTGCTCAAAGGCTAGCAGGTGACTTTAATATTTTCAATAGGGAGCTGTGGCAGACAAATGGAGCCCAGCTATGACAGCTACTTGGGAAGAGGCTTACAATCACTTGGCTGATGCTATCAAAGCTCAGATGAAATTTGAACGCGAAAGAGAAGGTGCAAGTACTCCACAGTGAGATCGGTGGGAGACAATGTGATTGAATTATATTCCATCAGTAAAATGGTTTCCAAATGCTGCAATCAAATAATAAATCTTCTGTTCAAGTGCTACCTGTTGTTCCGTTGCTACTGGTTACCTGTATTATAATTCTTCTGTTCAAGTGCCACCTATTGTTACGTCACTGGTTACCTGTATTGAAGCGCGAGGATTTTTATTTATCTTTCGATATAATTGTTATTAAATATCTCAATATCCAATTAAATTGGGCGTAATGTCAACGTTTCACCATTTTGTTTTTTCCACAATATTTTATGGTCTTAAGTTTGATTAAAAGTTGTTTGGAATGGGTAAATTTAAACTGTTAAATTTATCTATACAACGTATTCTGAATTTTTTCAAAAAAACCTTGAAGCTATATATGCATAAGAGTGTCAAGGAGGGGAATATAACAAGCAGTATTCTCATTTAAATTTATTAATTGGAATTAAATTATTATTGTTTTTAAATTTATTTTTTCATATATATAATTAAAAAATCTGGATTGGAGTATGTTTTAAAATTGTTTTTATTTAGTTAAGAGTTTGTTTTTTTATATATAAGGAAATACAGGTTGATGGCCAAAACCCATAAGCATAGCTAAAGCTGCCTTTTTATGAAATACCAATAAATAAATACATGTGGCTTAATTTTTCTTAAATAATAATGATAAATCAACAAAGCCATAATAACCAATAATAATTGTTTCATTATTAATTTAACAACTAAATTATAATATATTTTCATATATATATATATATATATATATATATATATATATATATATATATATTAATTTTTTCGTGAATTTTTATTTTTCTTATTATTATTAAAATTAAATATATTAAATATCCATAAAATTTCAAACAAATAATCATTAAGCAAAATAATTCTTAACAATATATGGATTCACGATCTATTCTAATAAATCTAAATTAACTATAATAATAAACACAGTTTTATAATTATTATATCTTAATAGTAATAATTTTATTTAAATTTACTTCGTTACTGCCATTAATATATATTAAAAATATAAATTCGAACACTCAAAATTTACAACATGCATTTCAATTTCCCAAAGTGATCGAGTGTGCACTATGAACTAATGAAGTCAATATCCATTTTCAAGGATAGTTTTCTTACAAGTAGCATTTGTCTTCCACTTCCACAAGATAATGCACTACACAGATAATGCCCTACTTGTTTATTCATAAGGAGATCAGGATTCTAGTTTAAGATTAATTCGAAGTGTAATTTGATTAAAAATAATAATAATGGAAAGTAACCATAAAAGAGAGAGTAAATATAATATTGAATAAATATATATATATATATATATATATATATATATATATATATATAGTAAAAATATATTACCGACATCATGTTAATAATACATAATAAAATTAAATGTAAGGATACCATGTTGAAATCAATCTCAAAAATATAGATATAAGGAAAAAATTAGATATAATGAACTATTTTAAAATTAATGTATGGTAAAATTAGAAGTAAAGTTATGATGTAAAAATCAATGTAATATCAAAATGAAAGTATTATAAAAATAAGTAAAAGAGGGTAAGTTAATGATAAGATAAGTTAGAAATTAATAGCATTGCAGATATACAAAAAAATATAGTATTTTGATTTGGGGAGGTTATTTAAAATATTTTCACTATAAATTAAAATAGTATAAGATGATCATAAATTGAATTTTTCATCATTTTTGTATGATTTTGTTAAATTTTAGTATTTTCTAATGGTGTTATATTATTTCTACTATAAAATTTAATGTATATATTTTTATTAAATGATGAAATCTCTTTAAAACTAGTAGATATCTATTTAGAGTGATTAAATATTTTGAAGTGTAAACTTTTTTTAGACTGCAAAACTTGAAAAATGGTTTGTATTATGAGAGATTTGATTTCTCGTAGCTCTTGATAAATA
The DNA here is from genome assembly GCA_034641835.2 of Pinus albicaulis. NCBI lineage: Eukaryota > Viridiplantae > Streptophyta > Pinopsida > Pinales > Pinaceae > Pinus > Pinus albicaulis. The sequence continues at coordinate 788,071,146 of CM076569.1, forward strand.
GTGGTTAAGATGGATCTATATTGGCTCTCTCTCTAGCTCTTTCTCTCTTTCTCTCAATAAACACACTCACACACACCATGCTTATTTTTTCATTATTTACATTGCATTTTCTAATGCATAAATGGATTCACCCTCGAAAAGGTATTTGGTACCTTAATTATGTAGTTTAAAATTACAATTCCAACAAATCTTTGTTGAATCTTAGACAAAATTGATTGAAAAATATACTGAAAATGGCCAAAAACTAAAATTATGAGACTCCTTGAAATATTTTAATCATAATAAATTTATTTCTTTGAAATGTTTTATATAATATAGACATAGATTTATTTAACCATATATAATATATACATAGTTGACATTTTAATATTTTATTTATGAAGTACATTAAAATTAAATATTTTTTATTATTATTAATATATTTTTAAATACCAACCCTCCGGACAGATCAATCATGTATCAATTCCAACAATGCCTAAAGTATCTGAAAAGGCTAATCAAGCAATGAAACCATTCCACCTTTGGAAATATTTTTCAAGCTCAAAAAACTCTTGAAAAAAATATGAAGGAGCTACAACAACAAATTATTGAGGAAGGGAGAACAGATACACTAACTAATCAGGAACAAGACCTTACTACTCAGCTAGAAGACAGAAGGAATCAAGAGGAAGTGTTGTGGAAGCAAAAATCAAGAATCAGATGGCTAAAAGAGGGGGAGAGAAACACTAAATTCTTTCACCGTACCACCATCCAGAGAAGAATGCATAATAACATAGCCCAAATTCAGAACCAGCAAGGAGAAAGAAAAGAGGAATATGAGGAAATCGAGAAAGGAATCCTTAGCCACTTTAAATCTATTCATCAAGAGCCTCCGATGAACAGGCAACCAACCATAAATAAAATTCTTTAGCATGTGCCTAAAATAATTACCAAAGAGAAAAATCAACTACTACTCCAATCGGTTACTCTAATGGAAGTTGAATCTTCAATGGCTCAATTGAAAGACGGGAAAGCCCCTGGACCTGATGGATTTACATCCAACTTCTTCCATCACTTCTGGGATCTCATCAAACTACAAGTGTGGAAAGTGGTGGACGAATCTAGGACAATGCATTGGTTGCTTCCTTTGCTAAATGCAACATTCATTACCCTCATTCCCAAAGAAGATCACCCCAACACCCTGGATAAGTTTCGGCCCATAACTCTATGCAATGTAATCTACAAAGTAATTTCGAAAGTCATTGCCAACATACTCAAGCCGCTGCTTCCCCTGCTAGTTTCGTAGGAACAATCAGGATATGTGGAGGGATGTCAAATCCTATATGGCATAATTCTAACGCATGAGATCATTCACTCTCTAAAGCACAACAAACAGGTAGGTATGCTTCTCAAAATTGATTTATCAAAAGCATTTGACAAATTAAGCTGGACATATATAAAACAAATGCTTACAGCCTATGGTTTCAGCCCAACATGGGTCAGATGGGTGATGAATCTTATTTCCTCTACTTTCTTCTCTATCTTGGTTAATGGTATCCCTTCATGCCCATTCTCCCCATCTCGAGGTATTCGTCAAGGTGATCCCCTATCACCGTTCATCTTTTTCCTCATGGAGGAAGGCTTAGGACGTCTCTTAAAGCATGCTCTCCTCTCTCAAAACCTCAGAAGCATCTTACTGCACGGATCCTCTGCCACCACTCATCAACAATTCGTGGATGATAATATGTTGTCTGGGCACCCTTTCGTCCAAGAAGCTTATACTCTTAAATCCATGTTAGATACTTTCTCTGAGGCCACAAGAACCACCATTAACACTGTCAAGTCTCAGATATTCTTTTTTCATACATGCATAGTATCCCAAAGAAACATAGCTAGAATCCTGGGTTTCTGATCTAGATCCTGGGGGGAGGCCCCCAAGATCTAAAAAGTTGAAATAGATCTGAAAAGATCTGCAAAATTAGAATGCCAGATAAAAAGAGAACACAAAGAAAATAAAACCACAAAGAAACTTGTTTTTATTAAAACAGAGAATAACTGTAGAAGCTACATTGTGGCGGACCATTTATCCTTTTACAAACTGAGGCTTGTTATTTATAGCCTTTTTTGAGTTACAATACCATGTGTAGATACCATAGGCCAATACCATGGGTAGATACCACTTACAATACCATTGGTAAATCCCATGTGTGGATGAATACCATGGGTCACTTACAATACCATGGGCGAATAAATATCATGGGTGGATGAATACCATGGGTTGATGCCATTTACAATACCATGGGTAAATTCCATGGGTGGATGGATAACATGGGTAGATGAATACCATGGGTTGATGCTATTTTCCATTCGGATCATTCCTCCCTCCTTAAGAAGCAATGGTCCCCATTGTGTGAAGCTCCCTCTTGAGAAGCCTTTGTTGAATATGAAGAGCCACTAAAGAGAAGGGTTTTGTGTAGTTAACCCATAACCATGATGAACGAAGATCCGAGGATAGAGATACCCTGTAATTCTTGTGACCAATTGTGATATTGACAGTGTGTGGCCTAGAAAATGGACTTCGATGAAGTGTGGGTCTGTGGATGAACCAAAACCATGACAAACGAAGATACGAGGGTAGAGATACCTTGTAATGCTTGTGACCAATTGTGTGACTTAACAGTGTGTGGCCTAGCAAATGGACTTCGATGAAAATTATTTTTTGCACCCTTCTATTCCACTTGGGGCCCCACCATTGTCTCTTTTAGTTTTTCAGTTTCGGCACAACTTACTATTTTTAGCAGTTTTTCGGGTCCTGAACTTCCGGAGCTATTTTGAGGCCCTAAACGACGTTTTTTGGGAAAACAGAGAGTAACATGGGTCAATGGACCATTGCTGCTCATTAAAAATTTGTAGTCCTTGGATACATATTTCTAACGAGGTATGGTATGCGTCAAACGGATATCGTATGCCAAAGTTATGCCCCTGGGAAGTTGAAACACCAATGTACCCAAACAGGGCCCATAGTTTTGGCGCTTCATCTCCTAGGGTTAGGGTTTTGGCTGTTTAGGATTTCCCATTGTTTCTAAATAATAAATAGGCCCTCGAGCCTCATTGTAACTCAGTTCAGAGGCCTATAGCTGTTGAAAATGCAGCAAGATGATGGAGCTTGGTGAAATGAAGTCGCCTTCACCAAGTGGGCCTTGACAAGTGCAGCGCAAATCTATTTTTAGATATGTCTATTTTTAGACATATGGAGCATGGTTCGGGGATTCTAGGTTGAGATTCTTGGAGCATTGGTCATGTTGGTAAAATTAGATGGGACACTATTTTTGTGACCTATAGGTTGAAGAGGTCGAAGTCTATTTTTAGACTGCCTCTCCTAAAAATAGGGAAGTCAAATATTATTTACCCTTAATAATATTTGGACTCTAAACAGCAGTTTACTCTCTTGGAGCACTTAAGTTCGAGCTACAGAAGTGGCTCATGCATCTGACAGAAGAATCACGTGATTCCCAAGGGTTTGATAGCATCTTGCATGGTTGACTTCAGTTGGACTTCAGTGGCAGAAGTTTGGAGGAGTTAATGAGACAGATAGTGGAGTTGTGTTCTGTTTATTTTAGTTGAACTAGTTGAGATTAGTTTAACTAGCTAATCAATTATTTATGAGTGGAGTGAATTAAATATTATTTAATTCATTAATTAGAAACTCATTATTCAACTCAAGAACACATCAGTTCACTACAGTGCATGATCAGTTCAGTGGAGACCAGTGAAAGAGGTAGATGAAAGGGTGGAGTTAGCTATCAGTGGCGACATCAGTTGTGCATGAGATTTGTACCACACTTGGAGGAATTGCCCATGATGATTGCGCTGTCAAGCCAAGGAGATTCGAACCTTGGATCTCTATTTAGACAGGCCATGATTGCGCAATAGAGGCAAGGCAATTAGTGGTGAGTTTTGAACCAGTAACCTGTTCAAAACCAAGCTAGTTTGTGTGTAACTTTATGAGAAAGTACTGAGTACTTGTGAGGAGTATTATACTGAGTTTGTTACATGATTTCTCCATTATAATATACACAATAGCTGCGGGGTTTTCAGCTATAAGCTTTCCCCATACATACTGTGTTAATGTGTATGATGATTTGATGTGTTATCGCTTGATTTTATTTCCGCATGTGTGATGATATGAGTTGATCTGGAGTGGAAGAGATTATGTGTTGCATATAAATTCGAATTGTATGTGATCAGGATAGTCTCGGTGGATAATTAATTATTATTCAGCAAATTTCTACAGTAGCCGCCACATCTCTTCTCAGAGATAGCTACCAGCGCCCTAGCTAGTTTTATTTCTATTCTATCTATAAGCAAATTTCAGTTCTTTGACATTAATGAAATGAAGTGTTATTGCCGCTGCATCTCTGTATTTATGATTATATGTTTATTCTGTTGCGTTCCTGCATAAATCCAGATTAGTGGTATCAGAGGGGTCTGATTTTTCTCGATCCTTCTTTGCATGTCCCCAATGAGGTCGGGGTATAAGGAGTTAGGGTTCGATCTGGTGGAACCTTTGCAAGATCAGCCTCGCAAACCCCGAAGGATGCCCATGGGGGATGAAAAGAAAGATGAGAGAGTAGGAGATCCTATCAAAATATTGCTCAAGGAGGCCCTCGAAAAACAAAGGAACGCGATGATGCATAACTTTGCCCAGATCCTTCAACGGCTGCCCACCGGCGGCGCATCTGCATCCAGCAGCCACTCTGGAGGTGCGACTCCTTTTAAGGTACAAGTAAATTTTGACATTCCCATATTTGAGGGCCAAATAAATGCAGATGTTGTAGATAGATGATTGAATCTATTAGAAGGATATTTCTTGGTTCATGACTTTTCCGACAAGGAGAAGATTATTTTTTCACTCCTCAAAGCTGTCCCCCATGTCAAGGACTGGTGGGAAACCCACTGTGAGAAAAAGGACGAGACAAAACCCTCTCTGTTCTCAGTTGTACCCACTTGGAATTCTTTCCGAGATGCCATCAAGGAACAATACTATCCCATGGGGAGCTATGAGGACAAGTACATACAATGGACCACACTGCGACAACAAAGGGATCAAGATGTGCATGAGTTGACGAATTTGTTCCATACCCTGCGCACCAAGTTGGGTATCAAAGATTTAGAGAAAAATCTGGTGCTAAAGTATCGCAGTTGTCTCCATAGATACATTCAGGAGGAAATGAAGTTCCTCGACATCTTCTCGCTTGGTACGACATACCGGTATGCTGCCAAGATTGAGCAGAAATTCAAACAGAAGAAGCGAGACTTTGGATCTACGAATCAAAAGCAAGGGAAAGGTGCTCCCAAACCGCAGAACAAAGGACAAAGCCAAGGCATGACGACTCAAGATATCCTGTCGAAGCCACAAGCAAATAACAAAACCGCAAAGCCGAATAAAGACACGGGAAAGTGGTGTGAGTTCCATAAGAGCTCCACTCACAACACAAGTGAGTGTCGAGCCAAGCAGTCACTGGTGGCTGAGATGAGGGCTTCTGAGTCAGATGAATGCTCCAACTCTGAATCAGAACCTGACAAGGGTAATGACAAAGGGAAACATATTATTGATGCGGAGCCCAATGCCATTGTTGCCACTACAAAGATCCAGAAGGAGGAACCGGAAGATCCAAAGGAGGAGGAACATCTCTTCCACTCCCAGATGTGGGTAAAGGGCTCCCCGGTATAGTTCATTGTCGACAACAGGAGCCAAAGAACCTCATTTCAGCAGACGCCATGAAGTGGTTAGGCTTTCCGACCACAGCTCACCCACATCCATACACCATCGGGTGGCTTCACCAAGGACGAGATCTCCGCATCAGCCAGCAATGTCGCCTTCCTTATAGCATCAAGCCCTTCATGGATGAGGTATTATGTGACATTGATCCTATTGATGTTTCTGATGTATTATTAGGACAACCATACTTGTGGAAGCGTCATGCTGTGTATGAGTCTCGGCCTTGCACTGTTATTGTTACTTTGGGAAATAAGTTGTACAAGATACCAGAGGTACCACCTCCTGTCGCTATCTCTTTGGTTATTGCAAAAAAATGTAGTAAGCTCATTTCCCAAACCAGGAAATTCGTTTTCCTGCTGATCTGCCCCCAGGGCAAGAAGAAGATTGTGGCCACGACCTCCAGATAGGGCTCCTCTACATGACAGTAAAAAATGGATAGGGTTGTGGAGGAGTACGGGAACATCTTCACCTCACCCATAGGGGTTCCTCTGCACTGTCAGGTCAAGCACCTGATTGATCTGACCCCAGGTGCGTCACTACCCAATGGACCGATCTATCGGCGCTTTGTTCTGGAGAACGATGAAATCAAGAGGAAGATTCAGGAGTTGCTGCAGAAAGGTCACATCCGACCAAGTTCATCGCCTTGTGGGAGCCCAATCATGTTGGTACAAAAGAAGGATGGGACGTGGCGACTCTATATTGACTATCGAGCACTGAACAAGATCACTGTCCAGAATAGGTAACCGATACCACGGATTGATGACCTTCTGGACCAAATTAAAGGTGCAAAATATTTCATCAAGATCGATTTGAAGTCTGGGTATCACCAGGTACCAATTGAACCCTCTGATGTGTGGAAGACTGCCTTCAAAACCAAGGAAGGCCTTTTTGAATGGATGGTCATGCCTTTCAGGTTGACGAATGCTCCCACAATGTTCATGAGGATGATGGACGACATCTTGCGGCTTTTCACCAACTCATTTGTAGTGGTGTACTTGGATGACATTCTGATCTTCAGCCATACTTAGGAAGAGCACCTTCACCACATCCAACAAGTCCTCCAAACACTGCAGCAACATAAGTTGCCTGCCAATTTGGAGAAGTGCACTTTTGGCATGACCCAGGTTCAATATCTAGGATACATTATTGATGAAATGGGGGTGCATGTGGATCCAGCCAAGATCCAAGTCATTCGGGATTGGCCAACCCCAACCACTATAACAGAGCTTCGCAGCTTTCTGGGTCTTGCTAATTTCTATCGTAGGTTCGTGTTGGGATTCTCTCATATCACTTGGCCCTTGTGTCAAGTCACCAAGGGAGGAGCGAGAGAAAAATTATTTTGGTTGGAACCTCAACAGAAGGCGTTCACAAAATTAAAAAATCACCTCTGTTCTGCCCCAGTGCTCACATTACCAGACTTGCAACAGCCATTTGAGATCGAGACAGATGCCTATGACTATGATATTGGGGCAGTTCTTACTCAACAGGGACATCCAGTGGCATATCACAGTGAGACATTGTCTCACACAACTCACAAGTATCCCACTTATGACAAAGAAATGTATTCCATTGTGCAAGCTTGTCGACAATGGAAGCATTACATTTTGGGGAAGGAAACAATCATCCATACAGATCACCGACCTCTACAGTTCATACAGACAGAAGGGAAGTTGCAGAATGATTTCCATCAGAAGTGGTCCACATATTTGCAACAGTTTCATTTGAACATCAAGTACAAGAAGGGTAGCACCAATAATGTTGTATACTGCCTCAGTCGACCACCGATCATGGTGCTCACCACCATTCTCAACTCTTATGGACACGAGACTTCTGATTGGCCGCTTCTCTACGAGAGTGACCCAGAATTCAGCCACACTTACAAGTCACTCTTGGGGGGTACACACGTTCCAAATTTTCACCTCCAAGATGCACTTTTATGTCACCTGGGACACCTTTGTGTTCCTTCAAGTGAGCATGCCAAGATGATATGGGAAGAACACTACAGTTGAGTCGTTGGGAATTTCGAGGCTGAGAAAACAATAGCAATACTACAGAAGTATTTCTATTGGCCGAACCTTCGAAAGGATGTTGAGAAGCACATCAGATCCTGCACTGCTTGTGCCATTGCCAAATCGACCATCAAGAAGAAAGGCCTATATACTCCGCTACCTACCCCTAGTCGACCTTGGGAATCCATCTCCATGGATTACATGTCGGGCTTGCCTTCTACGAAGCATGGAAATGACTGTGTTTTCATGGTCGTCGACAGATTCTCGAAGATGGCCATTATGGTGTCCTGTAAGAAGAATATCACAGTAGAAGCCACTACTAAACTCTTCTTTGAACAAGTGTGGGTGCACTTTGGGATCCCACAATATATCATATCATATCAGGATAGCAGGTTCCTCAGCACATTTTGGTCCAACCTCTAGTCAATGATGGACACCAAGCTCACCAAGTCCATAGCTTTCCATCCCCAAACAGATGACCAGACAGAGGTCGTCAACATAATGATTGTGCACATTCTGTGTATGTACAATTCAAAGCATCCACACACATGGGACGAGAGCCTCCCCTATGTACAACATAGCTATAATCGGGCTCTCCATAGTTCAATCGACCATAGCCCCTTTCAGGTGGGCTTGGGATTCCAGCCACTATGTCCCATTGACGTAGCCATGCCATTTGTGGCTACTCAGGCCGATTCGGCTCATGTCCAGCCTGAAGTCGACAAAGAAAATAGCTTCATCGAGTGCATTCAACACATCCGCCAATAGGTTCATGACATATTGGACAGAGCCAATGCTAAGTACAAGCAATGCTATGATCAACACCAGGTGCCACACAACTTCCAGGTGGGCGACAAAGTATGGCTACATTTGCAGAAGGAGCGCCTCACTGGACCCCACCGCAAGCTTCACCTGCTCCGATACGGGCCGTACACCATCACCAAGGCTATAGGGAACAATGCCTTCAAGCTCAGTATTCCACCATTCCTTGTTTTGCACCCAGTATTTAATGTGGACCGCCTTCGTCCTTACTTCCCACCTCTACTGGACACCTCTGACATTGCAAAACAACTCACACCAACAGAGTTAAACCCAGACTGCATGGAACATGCCACCACAGATTGTATCATGGACATGCAAATCAAGAACACTCACCAACAGAAGATCCAACTGTATCGGGTTGTCAAAGATGGCCAACTCTTGCACCAAGGAAAGTGGTTCACCAGGGACCAAGTTTAGCAGAAATTTCCTCATCTCATGGAGGAACTTAATGCAATGGGGACCATTTCTTCCTAAGGGGGGAGGAATGATCCAGGTGGATATCGGTGGCCACCCTCCTATTCCACTTGGGGCCCCACCATTGTCTCTTTCAGTTTTTCAGTTTCGGCATAACTTACTATTTTTAGCATTTTTTCGAGTCCTGAACTTCCGGAGCTGTTTTGAGGCCCTAAACAACGTTTTTTGGGAAAACAGAGAGCAAATAGGGGCATGATCAATGTTTCTCATTCAAAATTTTTATTACCCGGATAGATCTTTCTAACGAGGTATGGTAGGTGTCAAACGGAGATCGTATGCCAAAGTTATGCCCCTGGGAAGTTGAAACACCAATTTACCCAAACGGGGCCCATAGTTTTGGCGCTTCATCTCCTAGGGTTAGGGTTTTGGTTGTTTAGGATTTCCCATTGTTTCTTAATAATAAATAGGCCCTCGAGCCTCATTTTAACTCAGTTCAGAGGCCTGTAGCTACCACATATCTTCTCAGAGATAACCACCAGCGCCTTAGCTAGTTTTATTTCTATTCTGTCTGTAAGCAAATTTCAGTTCTTTGATATTAATGAAATGAGGTGTTATTGCCACTGCATCTCTGTATTTATGGTTATATGTTTATTCTGTTGTGTTCTTTCATAAATCTGGATCAGTTTCACTGTAGCCAAACTACCCTCCAAATACTTGGGCGCACCTTTGATTGACTCAGCCATAAAGCACACATCCTGACAACTGCTCCTTGAAAAACTTGAAGGCCTCCTCTCTTCATGGACATATAGAACTCTTAATATGGCCAGTCGACTTGTGCTCGTCAAAGCTATACTTCAAACTATGCCTATATACCTTTTTTCTGTGCTTGCAGCGCCAAAGTGGGTACTCAAGAAGATCAAGGACATACAACGCAACTTTCTATGGGGTTCCTTAGGACAAAATCGCAAATGGGCATTAGTAAAATGGACAACAGTCTGCACACCAAAAAAGCAAGGAGGCCTTGGAATACGAGATCCACAACATAGTAATGCAGTGATGGGAATGAAAATATGGTGGCAATGGCTATCATCCCCATACACTCCATGGGCCAAATTATGGACAACAAAATATGCAAATAATCGACCACCGGAAGAATTGATTAGACTCACAAATAATGATGTTGGTTCTCTCATTTGGAATGCAGCAAGACAGAACAGGGACATGCTACAACAAGATAGTTTTTGGGAGACTAGAGATGGTGGTAATGCTAGATTTTGGGTTGACTCTTGGCAACAACGACCCAAAATTCTAGAAACCTTCCAACCCCAGAACCTTGAGGAACTTGCTATTCATTAGAACGAAATAGTTTCTCAATTCTGGACTCAACATAACAATCAAGGATACAGGAAATGGAAAAAGGAAGAACAGATTGCTCCGCAAGAAGAGGAAGACTTCCACAAAGAAATGGACATAGAGCTCAACAATCGGAAAATCAGATATTCAGATCAAAAGGACATTCTAAGATGGGGATATACCCCGCGAGGAATCTTTACAACCAAGGAGGCATATGGATTGATGATTCAAACTCAGGAACCTGTGGATCCTATATGGGAACGGATATGGATCCCTAGAAGCTGGCCTAAAGTTTCCACTTTCATCTGGTTGCTCAGCCATAGAAGAATTCTCACATGGGATAATCTCATAAAACGAGGTTTCCACAGACCCTCACGCTGCCCCAACTGCAATCAGCAAAATGAAACTATTCAGCACCTTATTGATTCGTGAAACTTGGCCACCAAACTATGGGAAAAACTCAGCTTCAGGTGTTAAAGAACATGCAGAGTTTCAGGGGATATTATCTGCACCATACACAACTAGATCTCCATTCCATACAACAACAAGATATTAAATTCTCTCTGGAAAATCCTCTCGGGTCTACTTCTTTGGACAATTTGGAAGGAAAGAAATAAGTGAATTTTTAAAAATCAAAGTACTCCCCTCGACATCTTATGGAGTAATTTCTGCCTGAATATTCAAGAAACACTGGCTCTTCAGACATGGCAGGTAGAAGATTATCCTACTGAAGCACAGGAAATGAATAATCTGGAAAATTGGCACATCCGGCTCCCCCCTCTTTAGGATGATCCCAACATCCTCCCCACCACGTCTTGCTCTCTCCCTCTGTGGATTCCCCCTCCACCAGGTATAATTAAATTAAATTTTGATGGAGCCTCAAAAGGCAATCTGATCAAGGCAGGATATGGAGGCATATTCAGAAATCATGAAGGCATCCCTCTTCTCATCTACTTCAGATCCATTGGCTGGGATACGAATAATTCAGTAGAAATGGAAGGGTTGTGGCAAGGACTCAGTTTAGCACATCAATATAATTTCTCCCCTGTTATAATTAAAGGGGATTCCCAAATCCTCATCAACATGGCCAATCAAATACAAATGGGGTCCCCAACCTGCAAAGTGGCAAATAGCTGGAGATTAGCGGCTCGCCTAGAACTCATTGAACAATGGTTAAGAAACGGGAGAGCTATCACCTTCAATCATGTCAAAAGGGATAGCAATAGGATTGCTGATCTATTGGAAAATATATGGGTAGACAAAGATCAAGTGTTAGAAGCAGGATCCCTCACCATCCTCAATGATAGTACTCAACTCCAGGAATGCACTGCACTGGTGCACAAAGAAGAAAAACCCCCAAATGCGGGTGTTTTCCAAGATTAATACAATAGTGGAGGTTTTGGGTGGCAAGTGGCACAACCATTCTGCTGCCCGTAAACTCACACTTATTAACATTCATAAATGAAATTCAATGTGGCACTTAAATCAACTCAACACCGCCATCCTGCATAAAAAATTCATAATGGCTCCCTCCGAAGCCTTCCCACCTGCATTCTCGAATGTTCAGGCTCCTCTGCCTCTGCAATGTCAATGTCCCCATGTGGATGCAAATCCAAGTTTCCACACTGCAACTACTGGTGCTACCCAATTCTCTACTGCATAGAGTTTGGGCCAAGTAACCACCATACACAGAGCATTTGCTATAACATCATCCTCACTCCCACATCTCTCGCTACTCGCAGTGACCATTTCTTCACAATTTCCATTCCTCATAATTCCCAATCCCTTTCTCCTGGTGAAGCTATGCCCAGGTTGCGTCAACGGATGTGATGCAGAAGAGGCATCAGTAGAGGGAGAATGTCTCATTCTTCGCCCTCGCCTGATTCAAACTCCACTTCTTTGCCTTCATCTGATTATTTCTCACCTCGCTACCCAGACACGCATAGCAGCAGAGGTCGCACTCACATTACCAACTCTCATACTCCGCAGTCCAGTCCTTCTTCTGCTACCTGCCTGTCCAGCTCACAGTCTTACACAACCCAATTTACTTACCTATGTGCCATGGACAGACCTACTATCAAAGCCACTATAACAGTCATGTTTCAGGAGGAGGAGCATGCCACAACTCAGGGCAAGCCTCCTGAAGATCCTCACACCAGCGTAAAGGAGAAGCACCACTCAACTCAGGGCAAGCCTCTTGCTTACAAACACAGACATATTCCTGATGAAGGCACCGTAGAGCAGACACGGGACAATCAGGAACAAGCTACTGGCGGAGAAAGGGAGAAGGAATGCACGGGTGCAATGCAGGCTGAAAAGGAAGACCTCGACGTCTACAGTTGCCGAATTATTGAAGAATGCCCAGTGATACCAAATGGCAGCTAAACCTGCAATCTTCTTCAGGAATTAGGTTCCCAGATCCGAATCATTTGGGTTCATTTCAGTTTTTTTTGAAAAGTTTAGTTAGTTTTGAAATGGTTGTAAACAGAACAGTAAATTATGCTACATTCCGGTTTCCCCTGCGTGGGCGGCACACCTATTTTGGACCAGACTGGTTTCCCACTATAGGGCAGTCTTTAACATGTTTTGGATGCAATATGCCATGAACCCTGGCTGAGAACTGCTGAGGCTAGTGCCTCATTGTACCATTTTGTTACAATAATAGATTATAGTCAAATTTAGAATATATATATATATATATATTCTAAATTTGAAATATTGAAATATTGAAATATTTCATTTGGTTTACTTAACCATGCATATTGAAATATTTGATTTATGGTCCACACTCTTTTTTTTATTATTATTATTAATATTTTTTAAATGCTACATAATAATTTTATAATCAAAATTGGATGTATTATACATTTCCCTCTTATTACACTTATTAGAAAGTAATTAATTTTTTTGGCTTTCAATTACATCTTTTCTTTAGACATTAAAATATTTTTATTATGGTGTATATATATATATATATATATATATATATATATATATATATATATATATATAACATTAGAAATAAATTAGTTAACATAGATATTCAAATAGTTTATTTAAGTCATCTATATAGATATCTTTTTTTTATTAGGCTTAGTTTTTATTTTCAATTAAAGCTATATTTACATCGCATATGATAAAAAAGTTATATAGATTTCCTTGGTTTTCCAATATGAAAACGAGACCAAAAGCAGAAATTGAGGCTTGAGCAAGAGTTCATCAAAACTATAAAGATGTTCATGATATGTCTACTAACATAGAACAAAAATCACAAGCCCTCAGGTTATGACAAGAGAAAGTAGGTTACTAACATCAACATTAAAAACCATAGAAATAAGTAGACCCGAGGAGTTAGTTCTCATGTGCCGAAGGAGCGAGATGGGTTGGAGGAGGAGGATTGTGTTCACGCAGGGGGGGCTTTCATAATGCGTTGTAAGCATTGATCCCTAAGTTCATACAGTAAATCTCTTTCCTCCATCCTAAGGAGGAGCTCATCGTGATTTTCATTCCACTTGTAGTACTTTACCCAACATTTCCTTGAGATTCCAATACAACTGCATTGTGAGTAAATATTGGTTTTGTTTCCCTCTCTCTGATCCCATATCAAGTCTTCATTTGGATATGGACTCAAGCAATTCAATGTTTGATATACATTCACACTCATTTACCACCTCCTATTCAATATCCTCAATTTTTTTTTATACTACCAATGGTATATGAACCCTATATCTTTTTGAGACTACATGTGATCTAGCCTAGGCATGCATGTTTTTTGTTCCATCACAACCCTTAACCCATCTTTGAGAGTGTGCTCTCTATTGAGGCATGCTCGATAGGGGTGAATATCATAAAAATAAAATTCAATCAAAGTGAGGAGCCTATGAGAGAAGGGATGATAATAACAGCCTAGGGGGTCAAAATGGTGTTGCTCTAACAAAGAGAGCCCACTAGGGATGATGCGAAAAATTTATAGAAAAAAATAAAAAATGAAAAACTAAAATAAAATCACTTATGAACCAATAAGGAAGACTAAAATGTTAATGGCCACCACTGTCACCCATTTTTGTGTGAAGAAACCCACCAAATATTTTCCCCCAAATGAGAAAAACACTATTTAATTTATGAGTATCCATGCGAATACCCTTAACCAAAGACAGAGAATGATCCGAAGGAGAGCTCGATCCTTCCACATGCACTGTCGTAATAACCTAATAAGCTCATGCACACTTAGTTTGGTGTATGTTAAACCTATATCAATTAAAACACTACTCAGAGACTCTAAATCAGGAAGCATTCCTTGGAGAAGCATATAGATAAACAAACCAAGTTTGGAAAACATAGTGCTTTGAATGGTAGCCAACATTGTCTGAGGTAATTCAATGCACAATCAAAGTAGGCAGACTTGCTACTGTGTGGGTCCATCACTATATTGTTCCATGATCCCATCCAATAGTAGAGGCTCATTCCAAGTGTGAATGTCAAATGTGTTTGCATGAGGTGTGCATATTGAGTCCATTCATGCCAAACCTCCCTTTCATCACCCTTGTCACTTTAAATATTTCCCAGTGTCCCTAAATTTAAAGCTTGAGTGGACACCCCCATTGGGGATATGTTGTCTTTTAGAATGAGAGCTTGGAAATATTTGAGAGATTCATCTTTAGGTGGGGGAAGGTTATTATTGATTGGTGGAGGAGGCTAAATCCTTAGATCATCCTATATGGATCTGCAATCAGCTACTTTATTAGTTGTGTGCCTGACATGAGATGCAATGACCAACTAGGACTTTGAGCAAAGAGTCTTGTATATTCTTGAGATAATTCTCAATCCTCCAATTAATGGAAATTTTCTTGGTTTTTTCCCATTCAAGATATGATTATTTTTTTATGGTCATTGGTTGATAATCCTCCTCAATAATCAATTTAGAAAAGGAGAGCTAAATCATGTAGATTAGACCCATTTCTAAGGAGAATAATTATGTCACATTTTTGGTATTGTGGCCCATAGCACCATTATAATAGAAGAGATAATGTCCTTTCTCATTCCAAAATACACCTCCATAACACTCTTATCAATGGTTTCCTTTGGAGGTACCATAGAAATTAAGTTTTATGAAAGAAGTTGGAGGGGAGGCCCAGGAGGACGAAAGGAGAAGGGTAGGAGGAGGGACACTATTAATGGATGGGGAGGCAATAGGGGAGGGGAAATTTTTTTGGAGGATCATTAGCTATAAGGAAGGAGAGGACCAAGCATCAAGTTACCATGGAGATTTCAAGAGGATTCCTTGATTTCTCTAAGGATCTTGGAAAAAATGCAGTGCTGAGAGGAACTCTTATTTATGAAGATTCAACTACTCCTTTATTTCCTAATTGTAACACCCTCCTCCAAAATCTACCCAAGTAACTGGCCAACCAGGGTAAACATGTGACAAAGAGTTACTATGATATGGTTCAACTCCCTACATATCACTTGAGGAAGTGCAACCAATGGAACACAAGAAACCTGACCTTCTACACCTACAATAGAACTCCCAAGAGCCATCCAACCCATCCATGTGACTATCCCCTGAGAAAAACTCACAGTTTGCTGCATTAAAGCCCCATTCGCTCCCTTGACATAGGAATGCATGTGACCAGAACCCTCCAACCACTCCCATAGCAAGGCATGCATGCGACTCAAGACTTTTCCAGGTAAGTTCTGTGTTAGTGACTCTAGATTCCATGCCACTTTTTTAGGTCCAGAACTCAGACCACTATCCAAAACTCCATGAAACTTTCATAATTGAAAAATAACATCAGAACAATGATATGAATGCAAATACTTGAACAAGGACTTGATTGGACCCCTACTAGCCATGACAAACATTTCGTCAAACATGTCACAAATATGCATTCTATAGGTTTAAACAACATAACTGAGCATAGGGGTCTCACACTTATATGAGAGTCACTAAGAATCATTTATGACTCATCAAAATAACTACACTACCATATATTAATCCATACATTAATTTTACATTCAGTGTTTAACCAAAACATGATGAGAGGCATACATGATCACTTTCATAAAACTCAGTTATAACCAACATATCACCAATAAAAATATCAAGGATATAACATCCATATAAACCACAAATAAACAAGTATGTTTACCCATAAAATACCAAGGAGAAAGAGCACTTACTGATGATTTCATAGGTTGACCAAGTATGGGACTTCCATGAACCACCCGACCATATACTAAGCTGAACCAAATATTTATTTCAGCCAGTCACCCCCATGCCATATTCCAAGCAAGAATGCGGGATCTCATCAAACACATCAATCAAAACCAAACTAGGGCTTCCATAGTAAAAACCACCTCAACCCTAAGCCAGTGATTCCACCTCATGGTCAGACATCACTAACCATCACCAGATTGGTCTCTACCCTAACCTCTTTACTGCTCCAGACCATTTTTTCCAACCAGGGCTTCCAAGACTAGTAACTCAACCCACAGTTATCATCGGGTTCTAGAGTTTTTGTCCAACCTGATCTTTTAGGACTAGTAACTCAACCCACCAAGGGCTTCTAGAGTGTTGTTCCAACCAAGGGTTCCAGGACTAGTAACTCAACCAAATTTGTTATAGGGCTTCCAGAGCATTTTCCAACAAAGGATTTTGGGAACTAATAAGTCAACCCATAGCCAAAGGCACATGAAAACCAACCGAAAAACAAAGGTAAAACCCACAACACCACAACCATCAAGGAAATTTCAAGGCTAGGAAAAACCACTTTCAATCTAGGAAATATTCCATGCCAAAGACATATCATAAACAAATAACCACATGCATATGCCATGCATACCAAAAATAATGAGGAAATCATACTTGCAACTCGATACCTGCAAGAAAAACTAGTTTTATTTGTTGATCCTGATGTCCTCTTGTGATTTCATGCTCTTCCTTTGCCTTCTTTCTCCAAATCTCAAGTATTCCTTACTCCTCCAAGAGTGCTCCAAGAAAAATCTAAGTATCCAATAGTATGAGAGAGAGAAAGAATAGAAAGAGAGCTTCAAGACTGAACCAAATTTTTTTTATGAATTGATCCTCATAAGGCATTTTATTAATGAGGCCTCTAATTTCATTCGTTTTCCATTATTTTCCTTCATTTTCCTCCTCATATGTATCCTATGACCATTCACCTCCCTTTTCTCCTAATTTCCATTATTTTCATAAATAAATGTCACTTTTCCTTTCCAAAACCTTTTCCATTTCCTTTTCCAATTTCCATACCCATAATAAACCAAATGAACACCCACACTAGGATGTTTTTACCACCATTCATCTTGGAATACATGTCCCATCACCAAGGTATTATTTTACCTTTATTAACTTTTACATGGATTTTTTACCAGGGTTGTTATAGATCCCTTGCCCTTGGGGGAGCACTGCCATCAGTGTTCAATGACACCTACAGGCTACAACCAACAAGACTATTGAAAGAAAAACATATTGCCCAGGGAGATTTATAACTTAGTTCATTGCGGTATTTATAATGATCAACCTACTGAGAATCAAACCAACATGACAACCATAATGACATGACACCATACCGCTTATTGGAGCTTTATAACACAGCTCATGGCAGTATTTACATCCATATACATGTGTTCATATACCAAAAAATCATACCAATCATGTACCAAGAACATTCACTCAACCAGCGAATAGAGAAGGATACATAGACCATGTATATGATATACCATATCCCATGTAGCTTCATTGGGCCCAAAGTGCTTCCACTGCACTTTAACCTGTTCGATTGCTTGGTTCCATAACATGTGCATATTTCTTTACAAATGCACTGTTGTTCTGGTTGTAATTATCCTTCTGGATCCACCTACAATACATACCATTCAATCACATGACCGGCATCTTTAACATACTTCTTAAGTAATGACATATGGAAAACATCACGAACTTTCATTGTTGGAGGTAGTGAAAGTTGATAGGATATTGATCCAATCCTTTCAAGAATATTGAAAGGTCCACAAAATTGAGGTTCCAACTTGGCACATGATCCAATCCGCAAGGAGCTTTTCCTGTGCTTGATGTGTAAGTACACCTGCTCCCCAACCTGAAACTCCTTAAACAACATGTTCTTATCTGCATATATTTTTTGTCTATCCTATGATTCCTTTATATTCTTCTTTATTACCTTCATTTATTATTCCATTTCTACCAACATATTCAATCCTATTAATACCATATTAACTGGATCACTCCAACTAATAGGAGTATTACAACTCCGACCATAGAGTGACTTAAACAGACTCATCTTCAAAGACTCCTGATATCCATTTTTGCAAGTGAACTCAACCAACAGAAGGTACTCGTCCCACTTTCAATGTTGATGCATCACAGACATCCTCAACGTGTCCTCCAATATCCCGTTGACCCTCTTTTTCTGTCCATCTTTCTGTGGATGATAAGTTGTGTTGAAGGCCAACTATGTACCCAAACCTGTAAATAGCTCCATCTAGAATCTTGAAGTGAACTTAGAATCCTTGTCTGACAAAATCTTCTTCAAGACACCATGCAACCTCACTACATCTCTGATGAAAACCTATGCTAACTCGTTGGCTAAATAAGTAGACTTCAATGGAATTCAGTGTGTTGCCTTTGTCCACCTGTCAACCACAACCATAATAGAATCATGTTGTCTAGATTTCCTTGACAAACCTGTGATGAAGTCCATGGAAATGACCTCCCATTTCCACTCTGGAATCAAGATTGGTTTTAGTAACCCATATGGATTCTTACACTCTACCTTTACATGTTGAAAATCCGAGCATCTTACCACAAACTTTTCCACTTCTTTCTTCAAGTTCGTCCAATAGTAAAACTTCTTCACTGCTGTCAATGTCTTCTGATATCCCAAGTGACCTGATTACGATTTCAATGAAACTCTCTCAAGATAATATTATTAAGCTCACTGTTATCTAGTACATATATCCTATCCCTAAATATGATCAAGCCATCAACGATGAGACGATAGTCCACATCATGTGCACCTGTGCCTACACTTGTATGTGTACAACTCCACCAAGTACTATTTTGCAAGAAGCTTTGCATACCATAAATTCGCTATCCGGATCTGCAATATTTAGCACTGGAGCATTTGTCAACAATGTTTTCAATTGCTCAAAACTTGGTGCACATTCCTCTGTCCACTCAAAAATCTTACCTCCTTTGCAATAATGTGATAAGATATGCAATGCGGGAGAAGTTCCTGAAGGACCTCCTGTAGTAACCTTCTAACCCCATAAATGATCTTACCTCATCCATATTCTTAGGAGTTTCCCATTCCATGATATCCCTTATCTTCTCCGGTTCTATTTTTATGACTTCCTTGGAAACAACATGTCCCAAGTAATGCACCTCTATTTGAAAGAAACTAAATTTTCTAAGATTAGTATACAATTGATGTTCTCTTGGAAATATTAACACTTCTTCTGAATGTTCAGTGTGCTCTTCCTAATTCTTAGAATATACCAATATACCATAAATGAATAAAATAACAAAATTGT
Source organism: Pinus albicaulis (assembly GCA_034641835.2). Lineage (NCBI taxonomy): Eukaryota > Viridiplantae > Streptophyta > Pinopsida > Pinales > Pinaceae > Pinus > Pinus albicaulis. Next base: position 788,091,072 of record CM076569.1, read on the forward strand.
CTAGATAAGGAGGCAACACACTATTCATCAAGCACATAAAAGTAGTTGGAGCATTAATCAAACCAAATGGAACTAAAACAAACTCATAATATATGTGCCTTGTCTCAAAATATATCTTGGAAATGTTCTCTTCCTTGATGCACACCTTATGATATCTGGATCTCATATCAATCTCCGATAACATTGCTACTCCCTTCAACTGATTGAACAAGTCATCAATCCTTGGAAAAAAATACATGTTCTTAATGGTAACCTTGTTCAACTTCCTATAATCAGTGCACAACCTAATAGTACCATATTTATTCTTCACAAACAATACTGGTGTGCCCCATGGTGATACAGTTGGCCTAATGTATCCCTTGTCATACATTTCCTTCAACTGCAACTTCATCTCTACTAACTCTAGAGTGTTCATCCTGTACGTTTCCCTTGATGCTGGTGTTTCCCTTGGTACCAACTCAATAAAAAATTCCACTTCCCTGTGATGAGGTAACTCTAAAATCTCTGCTAGAAACACATCTTGAAACTGTTGTAGAACTAGGTACCTTCTCAAGACATCTGCATCCTCAACTTCCTTACCTTTGTCACTATAAATATGCACTCCAAATAGCACACACCCTTTCCTATGACTACGCTTTGCCTGCATAGTTGTCACCGTCCTAATTGATGCTTCCGTCTTCTTACCTTGTGTTACACAGCATTTCGTCACCATCCCTGCAATCCCTCTTCTCGTACATTGGAGGACTACTCCCGTGACCTGTGAAAAGTAAAATGTCCTAAAAAAACCTTGATGGCATCCTTCTGTATAAGGATAAGAATTCTCCTCAAGAACATTTCCTATGAAAAACCCTAAAAACCCATGTTTTGGCATTGCAGCGGGTAGCCAGTTCATCCCTCACGCCAATGGGGAAAATGTACACTAGTGGGCGCGCCATTTGGCACTCTGTCCCTTTGTTGTGCCCGCACCAAGCCTATTATGGAATTTTTAACAATAGAAGGCAGAATTTTCATTCTAACAACTTCAGAACGAAGCATCAAAATGAGGTTGGGTTTTTTGCCTCCAGATCTCCTTGTTTATGAAGTGGTTTTCCACCTCTCATGGAACCTTCCTAAGAGATAGGAATCTCCCCCATGATTATAGGGAGCCTAACCTCTCCTTCTCCCTCTATAAAAGCCTGCCCTCTCCATTTTCTAGCTAGCTGAACTTTTGGGAAGGAAATTATAGCTGAGTGACAATCAAGAGAAAAGCTAAGGAAAACCCTGTGAGAAAGAGAGTTCTGTCAAATCCCTGACGAGCTTTGTGAGACACGTCTTGCTGGAACCTTGTCAAAGGAAGATCACGACATTAGAGCATCGGTTGTAATCATTCTCTCGTATCTTAATATACATGACTCTGCTATTGGTTCCATGATTGTGTTTGTCCATTATATAATGCAATTTCATTCATTCCTCTCTGACTGATCGATAGTTATAAAAGTGTGAAATATTACGTTGCATGTTGTCTCTCTTCTCTGCATGTGTACAGGTATCTGGATGCAGCAAGCTCATAGATCGTGACCTGTCTAGCTAGGAATGGAAGCGCCACTTCTTCTTCGACAACAACAGCGAAAGAATCACGGTAAGTGATCTATCGCGATTCTATCTTTTGTAACTTGGAATCAATAGCTTTGCGTGTTTCGATTGTTGCTAGACCCACTCTAGGGATAGTGGGATCACCTCTGTTTGCAGAGGGGATTTACCTCCACAACACCTTGTAAGACTCTCTGTTTTCCATTTTCATCCAAGAACTCAATGGATTTGTCATAACAATCCACATTGGTCCTATTAAGATACAATCAATCCATACCCAAAAACATACTATACGAACCCAATGGAAATGCATTCCAATGTGTTGATGTAGACATACCATTCAACTCAAATTAACAAGATCTTGCCCAACGATGAATTCGCTTCTTTGTACCTGTAACCAACTACACTAACTAAGACTCTGCATGCACTTATTTATTAAAACCACACTTATCCACCAGGTCAGGATTAACATAATTATAATTAGATCCAGGGTCAATCAAAAAAGAAAAAAATTGTTCACAAATATTACCATCCATCTCAATAATAGATTCTTGGTGATCTTCCTTCCTGTTATCCAACATTGCATAGATCCAAGGAACACTCTGTCCAACATCCCCCACTGTCTACGCTTCTTTAGAACTGCAGATATTCGGTCTACCACCCTGATGTTATAGACAATATCTCTTGTGATGATCTTTTCCACAAGCCCAACACTACATAGGATTCCATCCTAAAGCCTTTTTCTACTCAAACTAAAATGCATGCCCTTTTTCAGATGCATTGAACTTATTGTGCAGTGCTACAATCTCATTTTTACCTGTGTCCCGAGGCCTTGTCTGCTTCTTATCCCATTTCCATTTATTCTTATCATTACCTTTCCAGACATGCTTAGTCTCAAATCTTCTCTTTAATTTCTCATAAAAATTCTTTAGCTTTCGGATGGCCTCCTCCAATGATCTAGGCTCATCAAACTCAATCATGTCTTTAAATGTTATCGGTTGCCCACTTATGATTCTATGAATCTTGGCTTTCTCCTCCTTGAGGCAAGGCACATACCTCAATAAATCTAGGAACCTGATAGTGTACTCCTCATCAGTCGTAGATCCCATCTTTAGCTCATAGAAATATTTTTCCCTGTCATCATAGTACCTCTCTGATAGGTGATTCTTCCTGAATAGTCACTCGAATTCACTCCAAGTCAACTCCTCCTCATAAATATCTCTTGCATTCTTTACCTCTTCCCACCAGATATCTGCTTTACCTTTAGGACTGAATGTAGCTATTATGGCGTTTATTTTTTGTGATTAATCATGTAACCTGAATAACCTATTTATTCCAAGCTACCATTCCTCTGCATCCTATGATTTCTTCATTTCCCCATCAAATGTAGGTGGTTTTTATTTCTTGAATTCATCTAGAAAATATCCCCTATAACACCTCCTGTAAGGGTGATAACGATGATGACCATAATACCTTTCAGAACAATAAATAGAATAGTATTTGCGCCCATCACCTCTCCTATATTGTGTATCCACGAAACTTCCATCCCTGATCGTGTCATCTCTATTTGACCTGTGCCCACTAGGATATCTACTGCCATAGGCCCCATTATTCTTATCCTCATTTCCATAGTTGATTCGAAGTGGCCCCTATCTCTACAATTGTGACAAACTCTGAAGATTTTTTTTGTTGATTTATACTTTTTCCTAGTGTATCTGCATGATTCTATCATTTTCTGCTTTGCAACTCCTTTTTTCTTCCTTCAAACTTTTCAATTTGTCTACAAGGTCAAAAGAGTTCCTAACACCATGTTGATCATTTGATTCATAGGGAGAATCTATGTAGTCTACCATATTGCTAGTCATATTTTATATCTTCTTCCTACAAGGTATATTATGTCAGCTAAGCCAAATCATAAACAAACTATCGTACCTTGGTATAGTTTGGGGAGGATATCTCTTCTGCAATACCAACCAGGTTAGTGCAATATATCATATAAACATACAAGCATTGTTTCATCCATTATCTAGTTATCAATGCATGACTATGTTGACCACATACCATGATTTCAAGCACAACGACCACCATCCAACCAATTTATGCATAAAAAAATATATACATTGACACGCATAACCAATGCATGACCTACATATACTTACAATAAATACATTCAAAAACAACACCATGAAATTTCATATGGTGACACCACTGCAATAATGACCAATGCCATGCATACACATCAAGCACATAGACCACAAGCACAAGGACCTATATGCAACCAACATGTACATATGACAACACATTCATCCAAGGGGAACGAAAAACAGACATCACCGAAGGAGAATGGAACCATGATCTAATACCACTATGTAACACCCTCCTCACACATATATGCAAGTAACTGCCCAACCAGGGTAAACATGTGACGAAGAGTTACTATGATATAGTTCAACTCCCCATGTATCAGTTGAGAAAGTGGAACCAACAAAACACAGAAAACTTGACCTTATACACCTACAACAGAACCCCGAGGAGCCATCCAACCCATCCAGATGACCAACCCCTAAGACAAACTAACAATTTTTTGTTGTAAAGTCTTAGTCGCTTCCTTTACATGGGAATGTATGCGACTAGGGACTTTTCCAAGTAGTTATACGCCAAGATTTTGTACCATTTTGTCAAGGCCAAGACTTAGGTAACTACCCAGAACTCCATGAAAATTTCATAATTTAAAAATAACATCAGAACAATGATATGAATGTAAATACTTGAACAATGAATTTACTAGACCCCTACTATCCATGGAATACATTTTGTTAAACATGTCACAAATATGCATTCTATAGGTTTAAACAACATATCTTGGCATAGGAGTCTCACAATTATATGAGATTCAATAAGAATCATTGACGCCTCATAAAAATAATTTCATTACCATATATTAATCTATACATTCATTATACATTCATTATTTAACCAAAACATTATGAGAGCCATAAATTATCATTGTCATAAAAATCAGTCATAACCAACATATAACTAATAGAAATATCAAGGATGTAACATCCATATAAATCACATATAAAAATTATATTTACCCATAAAATACCATGTAGAAAGAGCTCTTATTGATTATTTCATAGGCCGACTAGGTATGGAACTTCCACGAACCATGTTGAGTCTCAATTCTGCATCTTTTCCATACACTTTTCTATACCTTTTTCACTCATCTGAACCTCCCAAATTGTCAATATCATTGTATGTTAATTGCAAAAGAGCATCTAACATGGTTTTTAACAATATTTTTGTGTCTGCTGTTTGATTTAGATTTTGTTCATCTAGCTGCGGAATCTTGCCACTTTCCGCAGCTGCTGCAACTTTCCGCAGCTATTTTGTGAAACTCTATGTTACAGGCGTCTACAGGGAAAACGAGCCACATGGGCAAGTCAGAAATGATGTGGACATGGTTCGTGTCCTATTGGTTCGAGCAAACTCATCTAAAGAAGCTGCGGTCAAAGACGTCCACATGGAAGTCAACCATAGAGTCTCACGGTGACAGGACTCTGTTCCGTGTCACGTGAAGGTTCATATGGCCGTTTCTGAGTTGCGGAGGACAAGTCGACATCTGTACATGGCTCCATAGCCGAATTCAAGCATCCACTTCTCATAGATTTACTTTCCAACACGGCCATGATCCTAGATCCGTGGACGTAATGGTCTACGTGTTCTCCACCAGCATAAACTTTAGGAGATAGTTATATTTCTTTTGTTATATATAACGCATTTGCATACGCAAATATAGTTAGTTGATGTTAGTCTCTGTTATCTTTTATTAGTCTGCTCTGTAATGTAATTACGCTGCCTTTGAGCCGTAATACTACCATACTGTTATGACTGCATTTTAATATAAGAAGACTCTGTTTTCCAACGTAATTCGTACTTGAAGATCGTTGCAAAGGCTGGTGTAGAGGGCCCCTGCTCAGCTAAGGTTTTGTGCATTAGTGTATAGTTCTTGTTTTATTTCTTTAAAGCTCATTGTGCCATAATCCATTCACATGTTTATACATTGCATTTTTCATGATACATATGCTTCATTTCTGTTTATAAACTTTCATGCTTTCCATTTCACTTCTGTCCTTCATGTTTTATGTTATTAATCACTGATCAGTGTTCTTGTTTCAGGTTATAGATAGGCAGCCCGGGCATTTTCATAGCTTTTTGACTAATGACATGGAATTAGCATTGTTCTACTGCTAATGTGTTTTTCTTAGTTTCTGTTTAATTTCAGTACTACTTTGTTTAATTCAGTTTTGTTCATTTGCTTCAGTAGTTAAATTTAGATATATTAAACTGCTCATAGCATCTTCAGTTGCCTCCGAAAGCCACAGCTGGACTGATGGTGAGGGGTTGTATTATGAAATGTGTAGTTTTGTATTAGTTTCCTTTCTGCAAATTTAGATATATTAAACTGCTCATAACATCTTCAGTTGCCTCCGAAAGCCACAGCTGGACTGATGGTGAGGGATTGTATTATGAAATGTGTAGTTTGGTATTAGTTTCTTTTCTGCAAATTTAGATATATTAAATTGTGCATGACATCTTCAGTTACCTCCGAAAGCCACAGCTGGACTGATGGTGAGGGATTGAATTATGAATGTATGATTTGATATTAGTTTACTTTCTGCAAGTTAGATATCAGTTACTCAAGTTGTTTATGGTTACTTCCGAAAATCATAGCTAGACTAATGATGAGGGATCAGAAGACAAGTTGATGTAAATTGATCTAGATTTACTTTATTGCAACTTTTGGATTTCTTTCAGCATAATTTATTTTGTGTTTAGACAGCAGCAAGAATAGTTTGGTTTCATGCTCACTAGTTCACTGTTTTGATTCATTAGATTAGCAACACCTTTTCATTTCAGCAGCGCATTTTCATTTCCTTTCAAGTTTTGTCATTGTAATTTTCAAATTCCTTTTCAAGTTTCAAGTTGGTAAATCATTATAGAGGATATCATTTCCTTGAACAAACATAACCATACTTGTTTTCATTTTAGAATTTCCATTTCATCTTAGAAAACCAAAAACGACAAAAAGTTAAGAAATAGGTTATCTTGCACATATAGTGCGCCGCACTTCATCGGCTTACGAATCCCGGATTGACAAATTAAATGCAGCAATTTAGGACACACTAAATTGACCAAACATTTTGGCGCCGTTGCCGAGGAAGTGTAACTAGGTAGCCAATTTCTTAAAAAAAAAAAAACACAAAATCATAAAAGAAGGGAAAACTTGATAACTTCTTGAAGTATGCTCTCCTCTTGCACCTAGTGTGATCTGGAGGATCAGAAAAGAGAGTTATTGGTTTAGTAATTTCTTAAGTATGCTCTCTTCTTGCACCTAGTGTGACTTGGAAGATTAGAAAAATAATTATTAGCCCAATTTTTTTTTTTTTTTTTTTTTTATAAATAAAAATAAAAAATGACATGCATAGAGCAAGAGATTCTAGGGGAAGGTTTATAGCTAAAGCCAAGAGTTCGATTTTCACAACTCCATCTTCTTCAAGGCATAGACCAGAGTCACCACCATCTACCCCTAGCCTTAAGATTTTTGGAACTCAAGGAGCAGCTAAATTAGAGGATTCTCCTATACCATCTACTAAATCCCATTTAGAAAACAAAGAGACTCTCTCTCATCCTCCCTTGGTAGAAGAACTAGAGGACTTTAAGGACTCTAAAGAAACTATCATGGCAGAGGAAGTAATAGATGGAGGTATAGGTAGAGGTAGAAGAGGAGGAAACAATGGAGACAACAATGGTGAAGGAAATAATGGTAGAAATAGGGAAGGAGACAACTTGTTTGGATTCCCTATAGTTGATAAGGAAACTCATGCAACAATGAAAAATATCTCACCATCTGTCCTCCCTAAATTTTATGGATTGCGAAGTGAGGATCCTGAAACATTTATGTTTGAGTTTGAAGTCGTGTGCCGAACCTATGATTATATGGAAGACTCTCAAAAACTCAAACTGTTTCCTTCAACATTGAAGGGAGCTGCTTTGAAATGGTTCATGGGATTAGCCACTCAATCTATTAGGACTTGGAATGATATGAAACAAATTTTTTTGGATAGATACTTGGACTATTGTATGCCCACCAATCACAAGGATGAGGTATTCAAAATGATGCAAAAAGAAGATGAAAATTTGGAAGACTTAATTGAAAGATTTCAATACAACTTGAAAAGAGCAAAGATGAGCAACTTAGATAATGAAACCTTGAAAGCCCTTCTATTAAAAGCCATTAGAGATGAATGGATAGACATTTTAAACATGATGGGTAAAGGAGACATTTCTCAACTCCCATTTCATGATATAACGAACTATGTATCCAATTCTCAAGGGGAAGATCTAAAACTGGAAAAGGGCCTAGGGATTCTTCTCTTATTAGGGCTAACAAATCTGCAACTGGATCAGTAAGTAGGGCAGAGATTGGTAATATGCTTGATGAGTTTAAAACTGATATCTTAGGGAGCCTTAGTGAACAACTAGACACCCTTAAAATCCAAAACAAGCAGAAAGCAGAAACGGATGCTTTAGCCATCTTTTGTCCGAAATGTAGGAAGAAACATGCTTTAAGGGAATGTCCCTTGGATGCAAAAGTTGTAGAAACATGTATGATTTGCTCATAAAATCATGAGATCAAAGATTGTCCTTCAATTCCTGGACTCAAAGCTGTTTTTCAAGAAGATCCAAATTCAGTAGAATCTCTCTGTTTTGTCGCAAGGAGACCTTGGCAGGGACAAAAAACTCAAGGGTTTAACAACCCTATGAATCTTCAAACCCCACCAAATTGGAATCCTTGGCAACAACCTTGGCCCCAACATCAGAATCCATATCAGCCATGGGTACAAGGGATGCAAAATCCTTATGGGAGATTTGCTCAATTTTATCAATATCCTCCATCTTTCCAAAATCAACAAGCTCCACAACTTCCAAACCCAAATCCACAACTTTCATTGCCATTTCCACAACAACAACCTTCTCAACAAAATCCAAATCCTCAACTCATGCTTCCATACCAAAAAAAGACAAATCAACTTCCAGCTCAGCCATTTCCAAATCCTAACAATAAGAATCCTCAGAATACTTACATGGTAGAAGGACAACAATTTCCTACCTATATGATTGTTCCTCTCAACGATGTACAACTCAGATCTGGTAGAGTTTTAGAAAAACCTTCTATAGATATCCAAGAGAAAGATACCTCTGAGGAGGATTCTCTTCAAGTCAATAAGGGTTCTGAGGAAGAATCTCTTCAAAATTCAAACATTCAAAAAGAAAAAGAAAAGACAACACCCACAACTCCTATAGTTGAGCAACCTGCATCATCATCTACACCTCCTTTTCTTGAAAGACTACAAATTGACAAGGGGGTGGAAAAACAAATCTTGTTGCCTAACTATGACTTTCTAGATGAATTGAAGAATGTTTGTATCAAGATTCCCTTGCTACAAGCCATTCGAGAAATTCCTATTCTAGCAAAAACCATAAAGGAGTTGAGTTTCAAAAGATCGGGAAGGAAACTAAAAGACATAAGAAGAATCCACCTGGTAGGAAAGATTGCAGATATTATGATGGGAAAAATTACCATGCAGAAGTATGTAGATCCAGGAAGTCCAATTGTCAAGACACATATAAATGGGATAGAAATTCCAAACACATTGATTTACTTAGGGGCTGCTATCAACATTATGAGTAGACAGACTATGGACCAGCTAAAACTTCCTAACCTTCTTTTTACACCTACTTTACTGCAACTTGCAGATCGATCAATGATTAAACCAGATGGTGTATTAGAAGATATTTCAGTCTCCTTAGATTCTTGGGAATATCCGGTAGATTTTATGATTTTGACTCCCAAGAGTAATCTAGGAGAGCACCCACTTATCTTAGGAAGACCTTGGCTAGCCACAGCTGATGCTTTTATTAGTTGTAGATCTGGGGATATGTACATTTCTAATGGTAATTCGACAAAGAAATTCAATTTGTATCCTCCAGCAAAAGCAATCACAGAAGTAGGAGACAATGAATGGGTTGATGATGAGGACACTATAAAACCTGTCTTTACCATTTCTGAAATCAGTGAGGATAGTCAAATTCTGAACACATTAGAAAATTTTGAGACATCTTTAGAATATGACCCCACACAATTTCAGTTGGAATCTGACATAGAATATTTATCATCAAGACAAATCTCTCTTTACTCTATGGAAGAGTTTGGTAGTTCTACTATTGAGATTTTTCCAGGAAAAACACTGAATATCAACAAACATTTGGAAAAGTCACAACAAGAAGAACTAGCCAAAATCTTGCAAAAACATCCTACTGCATTTGCATGGGAGTATACTGACATGAAGGGTATTGATCCTAAGACTTGCATCCATCATATCTATATTGAGGAAAACGGTAGACCAATCAGACAACCTCAAAGAAGGATGAATCCAAATCTTAGGGAGATAGTGAAAGAAGAGCTCCAAAAACTTCTCAATGTAAACTTCATTTATCCAATTTCAGATTGCCGATGGGTTTCTCCTTTGGTTATAGTACCTAAAAAGAATGGTAAATGGAGGGTATGCATTGATTACAGGGAATTGAACAAAGCAACTTTGAAGGATCACTTTCCTTTGCCTTTTATCGATCGGGTATTAGACACATTAGCAGGTAAAAAGTACTTTTCATTTTTGGATGGTTTTAGTGGCTATAATCAAATTCAGGTAGCACCTGAAGATCAAGATAAGACCACATTTACTTGTCCATGGAGAACTTTTGCCTACCGAGTGCTTCCTTTTGGGTTATGTAATGCACCTGCAACATTCCAAAGAGCAGTACTAGGAAGTTTTTCTGATCTAATCCATGATTGTGTAGAGGTTTATATGGATGATTTTACAGTTTATGGTAATTCATTTGAAGAGGCATTAGAAAATTTGGAAAAGTTCTTATAAGATGCAAAGAAACAAACCTTTCATTAAGCCATGAAAAATGCTTTATGATGTTTACTGAAGGGATTGTTTTAGGACATCATATTTCAGGAGATGGGATTAAGGTTGATAGATCAAAAGTTGAAGTCATTTCCAAGTTGCCTATTCCAAATTTTCAAAGAGATGTTAGAAGTTTTCTAGGATTTACTGGTTACTATAGAAGATTTATAGAAAACTTCACTAAAATAGCATCTCCACTCTTCAAATTGCTTACAAAAAACTGTGAATTTAAATGGGATCCTGATTGTCAATCAACTTTTGAAACTTTGAAAACAAGAATATCTGAAGCACCTATTTTGAGAGGACCAAATTGGAAACTTCCTTTCCATATTTCTACGGATGCTTCAGATACAGCTCTTGGAGCTGTGTTGGGTCAAAAATATTTAATTCCTTATGCCATTTATTACACCGGTAAAAAATTGACTCCCACAGAGTTGAACTATACTGTGACTGAAAAAGAGTTTTTAGCTGTTGTTCATGCAATTAATAAGTTTAGACATTACATAACAAGCTATGAAACTTTTATTCATACTGACCATTTTGCAATTAGATATTTGATGAACAAACCTGTTACTAATGGAAAAGTGACAAGATGGCTTTTACTTTTGCAAGAATTCAATATTACTGTGTTGGATAGACCAGGAAAACAGAATACAGTAGCTGATTTCTTGTCTAGGATTCAGAATACTAAAGAAGATTCTCCTGTAGAGGATAAGTTTCCTGATCAATACTTGTTTGCAGTAACTATTAAGACTCCTTGGTATTCATATATTGCTAACTATTTGGTTACGGGGAAACTACCTTCACATTTATTTCCAAGTGAAAAACGAAAAATTATTCAGGAGAGTTCAAAATATTCATGGATTTCTAACGAATTGTTTAAAACAGGGCCAGATCTTGTGATCAGAAGATGTGTCGGGGAAGATGAAATGCCTGATATTCTTAAGGCATGTCATGATGAACCATGCGGTGGACACTTTGCAGACAAAAGGACGGCCTATAAAATCCTCTCTTTAGGATATTATTGGCCTTTCCTCTTCAAAGATGCAAAACAATATGTCAAAAGGTGTGACAGCTGCCAAAGAGTAGGGAAACCTACCCTTTCAAATGAAATGCCATTGCAACCACAGGTACTCATCGAACCCTTTGAAAAATGGGCTTTAGATTTCATTGGACCTATTAATCCACCATCTAAGCAAAATAAGTATATATTGGTTTGTACTAATTATGTTACTAAATGGGTAGAAGCCAAAGCATTAGTATCTGCTACTGAAAATTCAATTGTTCATTTTCTTTATGAGGATATTTTTACTCGCTTTGGTGTTCCAAGAGAAATTGTGATAGATCAGGGAAGCCAATTCACATCCAACTTGGTGGAGAAGTTGATGGAAGAATACAAAATCAAGCACAGAAGATCTACTCCTTACCATCCGCAAGCAAATGGTCAAGTGGAGTCTACAAACAAAGTTCTTGAAAGTATCATCACCAAAATTGTTCATCTACATAGAAGAGATTGGGAAGAAAGGCTTCCTGAAGCCTTGTGGGCCTACAGAACTACATGGAGAAATACAACAGGACATTCTCCCTATGAACTTGTTTATGGGAAAGAAGTATTTCTCCCCATTGAGTTCCAAGTCAAGACCTTCAAGATAGCAGTTCAGTTGGGGATGGACTTATCAGAAGCCCAAAAACATAGAATGGAGGAGTTGAATGAGCTAGATGAGATCAGACAAGAAGCAATTTTAAGAACTGATCTAGTTCAGTATCAAAGAGCTAAATGGCATGACAAGTACATCAAAGAGAAGAAGTTTCAAGAAGGACATTGGGCATTGTTATTTGATTCCAAGTTTAAAGATTTCCAAGGAAAATTTCAGACTCATTAGCTTGGGCCATATGAGATTGACAAGATCTTTAGCAATGGAGCAGTAAGAATCAAGACCATTGATGAGTTTCAAACTCCTCTTATTGTGAATGGCCATAGATTGAAAATTTATCATAAGCCACTCTCAAAAGAGGATTTTGTCAAAATGTTTCAAGAAAGTTCTGCAATCAGGCTGGTACAGAAGAATTCTTCTTCTCCACCAGCCTAGCTTTTGTTCTTTTCAGTTTTTTAAAAAAATAAAAATAAAAAAATGGTATAAGCCTGAAAACCAATCACTGATTGGCAGTCTTATACAAAAAATATAGGGTGAAAATCAGGAACACCTGACACTCTATATTTTCCAAAAAATCTCTCTCTTTCATTTCACAAGTTTTGTGACCATTCACTCCATTCCATTCCACTTCATTCCATTTCATTTCACTTCATTTCACTCCATTCCATTTCATTTTATCCATTTCATTTCATTTCATCAATAAAAATATTTTTCATGACCATTTCCATCTGGTCATTTGTCATCTGTTCATCTCCATTCATCCAAGTAATAGATGTGTCAATTTCCGCAGCTGACATCTGTTTCCGCAGCTGACTCCAGTTTCCGCAGCCAGAAGCAGATTCCGCAGCTACAACTCTGTTTTCAAAAGAATGTACAGTCAGATGTTATTTCCATAATCATGAAATAAAATGCAGGTGAGAGGATCAAAAATGAAGACATGGAGCATTCGAGACACCAATAAAGAGCAACTAGTTGAAGACCAAGGAAAAGGCAAAGATTCCAAAGGTATGAATAAAATTTATTTCAAATAGCATTGAAAAACACATTTTTATATAGTTCTGAACCATGAGCTCCATCCATTATGTGCAATGATTATATTGACAATTCCGTAACCTTTCACGATCTCCATATTATCCTCTCGCATTCATTCTCAAACGGTTTCATCATTAAACCCTCGATCTTCACTCATGTTCCAATATCCCACCGGTGACAATGAGACGTATTTGATTTGACCACGGACTCTTACAGCTGCATAAATCCATAACCGTTGTTGAAACGTGCTCATATTTATTGTGCAGCCACCAAAATTCAAAACGCTGTCAGATGTGTTATACTCTGTTAATCTCTCTGTCGTGTCTCTGCTGTGCTTATGAAACCCCACTCTGTTCTGTCTCACTCCATTTCGTTCATTGTGCTCATTCCCATTCTCTGATATTTACCCACAGTCATTGCGCTTATCTCTGTGCATTCAGCCGTTCTATTTCCATTTAAACCCTCACGCAGGAAAATTTGTGAAGAGCAGAAAAGAAAAATGGGTAAGTTGCTAAGAGCAGAACCGGAAGGACCTAAGTTCATAGAGGGATATCCGCAAGTAAAGGAGATATTGAAGAAAGCAAATTGGCTGTGGTTTATCCAGAAATTCAGAGGTTATCATAAAGAAGTCACGAAGGCATTCTCAAGGTCTTTTGATGGCTTGGAAGCAGAGATTGGAGACCTTAAGTTTGCGGTCAATGAAGCATCTATAGCAACAGCCACGGAACTTCTTCAGGAGGGTGAGCGTTGGTTTAAGAATAAAAGCATCAGTGATGAAGCATGGAGAACAATCTTACGAAACCAAGGTATGGACATAATTTTTTTTAAAAGAGGAATTCCTGTTCATGCATTGAAAGAGGAATGGGCTACTTTGCTGCTAGTTGTTCAGAAATTCATTACATGTGAAGGCCATTTTGGGTCCATGTATATGTACCATACCAGGTTATTGATGAATTTTCTAGATAATCAAACTCTCAATCTCCCATATTTTCTATTCAATAGTTTGAAGAAAATGTCTGTGACTGTTCAGAAACATTTAGGAGATGTAGAACCCCATCTATATCACCACGTCCTTGTAAAAATGTTGATTGAAAAGGAGTTAAAGGAAAAGAAAGACACATGGGAACAATTTCTGGTTAGAAATTTCTTTGAGGAACCTCAGGAAATTCCTGAAGGTAGCACAGCAAGAAGGAGTAGAAGAAAAAGAATAAATGATGAAACCCAAATTACTCCTACTCAGGAAATTCCTGAAGGTAGCACAACAAGAAGAAGTAGGAGAAAAATAAAAATTGATGAAATCCAAAATACTCCTACTACTATAATCAAAATAACTGATAGGGAAGAGAGACTGTCAAAGAATAAGAAGAAAGAAATCAAGGGTAAGAAGCCAATAACACCAAAAGAGAGAAAAAATATTGAAGCTATACATAAAACCCCTTCTTCTGAAGAAGAAGATCATCAAGTGTTATCTGAAAGATTAGTTTATCTTCAAAAACAGTCATCTATGCCCAAGAAGACAGAGAAAGGAAAACAAAAACAAAAGGATAGTGCACCACAGCGTGTGAGAAGAAGCAGCAGACTTAAGGGGAAATTGAGGAAAACGCAAATGAAGGGTCCTCATTTCATTGATTTGGGAGAGGAAACATCTGAACAGTCTCCAGCTGACCATAGTCCATCTCAGTCAGTTAGTGAACCTGGTTCATTTCATTCCCAGACAGACATTGAACATACTCCATCCCATTCTCAGCAAGATGTTGATGTAAGCCCTTCTCAGCCAGATTTTGAAAATAACTCTCCTTCACGGCATTTTGGGGACAACCCAATAAAAATGACACCTGAAATAGACCCCAAGCAGCAGGAAGTATATGAATATATAGAATCTTTGGAAAAGGCAGCTACAGGTCCTAGTACTTCGTCCATTCAGCCTCATACAGTACAAGATGATTTAGTCCAATCACTAAAACAAGAAATCTTTGAGCTAGAGCTTTTAAATAGGCACATCAAAAATGAAAATGAGACATTGAAGGAACAAGGCAAACTGGACAAAATCATCCATGATAATACCATGCTACATCTGGGAATATGGTAGAAGAAGAACAAGAAATTGAAAAGGAAATGCCAGAAGTTGAGCAGAGCACTGGTTAATATCAAATTTAGGTGCTTAATGAAGAAACCCAGAATGTTGGTAGCACCAAGGAAGAGGAGGAGAGGATTGGATGTGCTGGCTGAAGTGTCAAAGCACATGAACTAAGGAAGGAATATCAAAATTTTGGTTGCATGAGGACATGCAACACCTTCACAGTGGGGGTATGTTGAGTCTCAATTCTGCATCTTTTCCATACACTTTTCTATACCTTTTTCACTCACCTGAACCTCCCAAGTTGTCAATATCATTGTATGTTAATTGCAAAAGAGCATATAACATGGTTTTTAACTATATTTTTGTGTCTGCTGTTTGATTTAGATTTTTTTCATTTAGCTGCGGAATCTTGCCACTTTCCGCAGCTGCTGCAACTTTCCGCAGCTATTTTGTGAAACTCTATGTTACAGGTGTCTACAGGAAAAACGGGCCACATGGGCAAGTCAGAAATGATGTGGACATGGTTCGTGTCCTATTGGTTCGAGAAAACTCATCTAAAGAAGCTGCGGTCAAAGGCGTCCACATGGAAGTCAACCATAGAGTCTCACGGTGACAGGACTCTGTTTCGTGTCACATGAAGGTTCATATGGCCGTTTCTGAGTTGCGGAGGACAAGTTGACATCTGTACATGGCTCCATAGCCGAATTCAAGCATCCACTTCTCATAGATTTACTTTCCAACACGGCCATGATCCTAGATCCGTGGACGTAATGGTCTACGTGTTCTCCACCAGCATAAACTTTAGGAGACAGTTATATTTCTTTTGTTATATATAACGCGTTTGCATACGCATATAGAGTTAGTCGATGTTAGTCTCTGTTATCTTTTATTAGTCTACTCTGTAATGTAATTACGCTGCACTTGAGCCGTAATACTACCATACTGTTATGATTGCATTTTAATATAAGAAGACTCTGTTTTCCAACGTAATTCGTACTTGAAGATCGTTGCCAAGGCTGGTGTAGAGGGCCCCTGCTCAGCTAAGGTTTTGTGCATTAGTGTATAGTTCTTATTTCATTTCTTTAAAGCTCATTGTGCCATAATCCATTCACATGTTTATACATTGCATTTTTCATGATATATATGCTTCATTTATGTTTATAAACTTTCATGCTTTCCATTTCACTTCTGTCTTTCATGTTTTATGTTGTTAATCACTGATCAGTGTTCTTGTTTCAGGTTATAGATAGGCAGCCCGGGCATTTTCATAGATTTTTGACTAATGACATGGAATTAACATTGTTCTGCTGCTAATTTGTTTTTCTTAGTTTCTGTTTAATTTCAGTACTGCTTTGTTTAATTCAGTTTTGCTCATTTGCTTCAGTAGTTAAATTTATATATATTAAACTGCTCATAACATCTTCAGTTGCCTCCGAAAGCCACAGCTGGACTGATGGTGAGGGATTGTATTATGAAATGTGTAGTTTAGTATTAGTTTCCTTTCTGCGAATTTAGATATATTAAACTGCTCATAACATCTTCAGTTGCCTCCGAAAGCCACAGCTGGACTGATGGTGAGGGATTGTATTATGAAATGTGTAGTTTGGTATTAGTTTCCTTTATGCAAGTTAGAAATATTAAATTGTGCATGACATCTTCAGTTACCTCCGAAAGCCACAGCTGGACTGATGGTGAGGGATTGAATTATGAATGTGTGATTTGATATTAGTTTACTTTCTGCAAGTTAGATATCAGTTACTCAAGTTGTTTATGGTTACTTCCGAAAATCATAGCTGGACTAATGATGAGGGATCAGAAGACAAGTTGATGTAAATTGATCTAGATTTACTTTATTGCAACTTTTGGATTTCTTTCAGCATAATTTATTTTTTGTTTAGACAGCAGCAAGAATAGTTTGGTTTCATGCTCACTAGTTCACTGTTTTGATTCATTAGACTAGCAGCATCTTTTCATTTCAGCAGCACATTTTCATTTCCTTTCAAGTTTTGTCATTGTAATTTTCAAATTCCTTTTCAAGTTTCAAGTTGGTAAATCATTATAGAGGATATCACTTCCTTGAACAAACATAACCATACTTGTTTTTATTTTAGAATTTCCATCTCACCTTAGAAAACCAAAAACGACAAAAAGTTAAGAAATAGGTTATCTTGCACATATAGTGCGCCGCACTTCATCAGCTTACGAATCCCGGATTGACAAATTAAATGCAGCAATTTAGGACACACTAAATTGACAAAAACCAAATTCACAAAAAAAATTAGAGAGAGAGAATAGAATTAGAGCTCCAAAACCAAATTCACAAAAAAAATTGAATTGGTCCTCATAATTTTTTTATTAATGATGCCTCTAATTTCTTCAATTTTCCATTATTTTCCTTCATTTTCCTCCTCACATGCAACTTGTGACCTTTCACCTCCATTTTCTCCTAATTTCCATTGGTTTCATAAATAAATGTCAGTAATTGCCACTTTGTCTTTCCAAAACCTTTGCCATTTCCTTTTCCAATTTCCATAGCCATAATAAACCAAATGAACACCCACACTAGGATGTTCTTCCCACCATTCATCTTTGAATATGTATTCCATGACCAAGGTATTATTTTACCTTTATTAAATTTTACATGGATTTTTGACCAGGGTTGTTACAGTAATGAACCAAAAGAGAAGATGTGGTGTTATATTATATGCATTATTAAGGATGGGATTTTCAAGATGATAGTAGTCCCAATTGGATATGGTGTTTTTAATGCTATATGTATCCCTTTAAAAGTATTGAAATATAGTTTCAAATTGATCACATAGCTCTTTAGAGAACAAACAAGTTTAAAATAAATTATTGATTTCTTCATGATTGTTATAACAAAGATGATAGAAGGACAAACCTTCAAATCCATACTTGATTAGTCTATCCCATGTTATATTTCTCCTTCAAATGAGGAACCATAGAAAGTGAGTGACTTTGAGCCAAATATTCTTATGCCAAATGAAAATCCAAATATTCTTGGAGGGGAGCTCATTGTTCCTAATTGCTAGATTGTGGGCTTCTTTGGTTGTGAAAGTGCCTCGAGTGTTGTATCCCCAATTGAGCTTGTTGAGGTCAAATTAAACCAACATTTTCCAAAGTTTAAGATTGTTCTAAATCCTACTCATGATCGCTTCCTATTTCCCATGTTTCAAATTATCCTTAGGTTCCCACATCCTCCAAAGAGATGATGGATGAACTTATTGCCAAAAATTTTCCACTTTAATTTAATGATTGTATTTCATGCTCATGAGGGAATCATCAATAATCAATCTGGTTAGTTGTGCTAAAGTATCTTCCCAGAAGAGTTTTTATTTTCTCTTGTATATATCCCATAAAATATGTCTCTAAAATTGATCTTTGTTGTTGTTAGCATGGTTCTATATAGAGGATACTTGGGGGAAAGAGGTGGATCACAATTATTTTTGAAAGAAATGTTGTAGCTATATTTTTTTTTCCAAATTATTTGTCATAAATTTGAGCCACCTTGTATCCATTTCCACCAAAATCTGGCACCAAATACCTTGTTGAGAATTTATAGATTTGTTGACGATGTTGGATGCCACCAACAGATAGGGGGTCTCCCCAGTGTGAAGTCCCAATTAGACCTCAAACCAAGATAGGATCCCTATCCAGTATTTCGGCCCAGCTACCACCATGATTGTTTTTTTCTTAGGTGTCAAATGTGAGTATTTTAGAGCGAAGGTAAGAAATAAATTCCCAAACAATGAGACGAATTCAACCCAATATTGATAGAATGCAGAAAGAGGAACAAGAAAGGCACACCAAACATCAGAAGAAGTATACCATGAGAAGGACCAGTGAGCCAAAATCTCCTCAGACCTACATCAAACATTACATGCCATAGGTTAACTACAAATTATCTCACATTAGGTTACCAACACAGTGTGGAATAATTAAGCATAGATTCAAAATAAAATACACATGCAACAACTACAAACTAGTCCAAAAAATATTTCCTATATGAAAGTACACATATAAATACAAGGAAAACACTAGATAACCAATACAACCACTATTAGTAAGCATGGGAATCAATTTCTGAAATGAAGACCTTCTTATTATTGTTGATTCAAATACAAGTACACATCCTGCAATTCATCAAATACCAACAATGGGACATGGGTTGCTCATACCACTATCCAATGAAAAACCCTAGCCTCACTATAGCTCACCCTACTAGTTACCAAGAGCTTAGTGCCTCTAGCTCTCAAGCACAAATCAACTATATAAAACTTGTGCTATCTCAAGTGCTAAAATTATCATAACAATGAGGCATAACGATGCATTTATAGAGGTGAGGTAATTTTTCACCTACTATGACCTTTGACCTACCCTCACAACTCTTAAGCTTTCTCATTGCTCTCCCTCGTCTAGTGATTATTGTGCTTAGATAAACCTATGGATATCCATTAGCATAATGGTGAGAAACATTTACATGATGATAAAAGATAGGTCATGAGGATAGTAATGAAGGTTTTGAGAGGGTTCTTGCTGTCAATTTTGATGTGAAGCCAGGGAAACTTGCATGAATTGTTGAAGAGAGCTTTAGTTTTCACATTTTGTCTTGAATGTATATTAACTTGCTTCTACATCTTCCACTAAGGTTTACACATAACCTTAGGGAAATACGTGGAGTCAGTTTTCCCATTCGCTGAAACCCTAGTTGCATAGCCTCTTGTAACAAACCTTAGCTTTCTCTGTGAAAATATTCTACCTGCAAAAAAATGAACGTGGTCGTACATACATTTCAAAAAATAATGACATTAAAAGAATAATTATGTGATTGAATGAAAAACATTAATTGGGATCACTATATAGTCCCCTTTTGTGTAATTGTATTGTTAGAGCAAGTGGCCTTTACATAGTCTTTCTAAACTTCCTCAATCATGTTTCCATCCATAGACCAACTGTAAACTATAAAACAAGTGCTAAAATAAAGATTCATTTTCCTTCATTGTTAAAATTCATTGTGCTTTAATGATGTCTTGGTCATTCACTTGATGCTTAAGATCATGCATCTGGGAAGTGTAACAAGGGACCATTCCACAACAGAGAATTTGTAAGCACACACAACCATTGATTAAACAATGAGCCAAATATAATTCAATGAATAAATATAACAAATAATAATAGAAAATAATTTATATCTTTGAAATGTCATCAATAAGATGGCTTAGTCTTCCATAATCGCTTGTATGTATCTCACTCATACTCTAAATGGTTGTTGGATCTATGTGGGAATTTGATTTTCGATTTCTTTTTTTAATGTAATGAATAGCCATGTGTTCAGTACTATTACATTATTCACATTTTATTTTCTTATTTTTTTTATCCATCGTTTTCATTTACCCTTCGCTTCGTGGGATTATAATGGTTTAACAATTATCATTATCCTACATAATTTCAATGGGAAATTATTGAATTCATCGGGGCCTTTTCTCTTACATAGGTAGCTATCATAAATGTAATGTGAACCTTTTTTGGATGATTCACAGACTTGGTATTGTAATGAGGAGTGATGGGAGTTTCATTTGGTAGTGAAACTTAAGCCAAGTCACAATTAGAGATGTGACTTCGACCCAATCACAATAATAAGACTATATTTTTTGTGACTAATTTTGTCACCATAAGCAAAGGTCACATCTTGTTGCAGGAGGCTTCTGCAACTTTCTACTCAGGTTCTAGTCCCACAAAGTTTCCAAAATTTGATATTTTCTATATTTTATCTTTTAAGCTCTAATCTCTCGGAAGATGCAAGCACGTGCAGTTATCCATAAGTTAAAACCTCCTTAGGAGCAATAAATCATGTATAATTGTACCCTAGGTCAAATTTTGACTTTAAAAACTTGCAAACAATGATCCTTGTATTTTTTTTATTTTGAGGTGAGTTGTAACACCTTTCATCTTGGCAACCAAAATAAATTTCTCTTCGACATCAAGGGTTTGTTTATCCTTGGTCACATAATTTAATCATGCACGAATATACCGATCTCAACGCTAACCAGAATCGCACTTCAACATGGTTGGATAATTTTCTTTGAAGTGATGAAGAATATGAGTGACTTATCACTTGTGATGTTGCATTGGGATGTTTCTTGATAATTAATTCAGAATATTATTTCATCCTGTCTTAGCTCATATGTTACACCATCCATTCTTCATCGTTTTTTTTTTCATTTCCAGTGCATCAACGTGTCCTTTATTTTATTTCTTAGTGCACATGTTATATATTGTTTATCACATGGCCTCTATGAACACATCAGTTCTTTCAGCCTTGACATTGAGTCCACCGATGCCCTTTTGCACCTCTACACTTCACCCCAAAACACATATAATCATATGGGATTATTTAGAATGATATGCCAAAGGATTATTAAACATTTATTGTATTAATATAAGTCACATGGAATTATAACATGCCATATGTTGGATGAGTTACTCCTTCAAGAACATCATGCGACCTTTTGAAGTGCATAAAACTCATTCACAAAGGTAAGAAGGAGGAATCTCATTCTTGGGAGGTTGAGATTCTCTTGCAACCTGGGGAGTTACATATAATAATTCAACTAGGTAGAGAGTATGACTTCTGGAGGAAAGGAAACTTGTTAGAGTATTTATTGGATAATAAAAGCATTAAATGGAATAACGATCGTCCAAAATAAATGTGACTTGTATAAATTGCATTTGGGAGTGAAGACCTCTAGAGGATCACATTTAGTAGTTGAGACCTTTTGAGAGGTTGCATAGTTGCATTGTGGTAAAGGTTTGCACTTCCTGGTGGCTAGCCTGAGGCTTTGAAATGTGATTCTATGACTTGGAGGAAAGTGCAACTTACTGGACATTGCGTAGTCACAAAAGAGAATGGGTAGCACTAACCATTGACTTTTCCAAAAGTGATTATGAAACTTAGCGACCTTGGGGAAGGTTGCATCGTCACGATACAACAGAGGTCACATTTCCAGGTACAACTCTAAGGCTTTGCAACCCTATCTTGCAACCTTGGTAGAGGTCGAAATTAGGAAATGCGACTTGCAAGGAATTTTCAACCTAGAGCTTGTGGGATCACTAGAGAGATTTAATAGTGAATAACTTTCTGTGTACTTTTTATTTTACTTTAAATGGCCAATCCAAGAGGTATAAATGGGAATATAATTATGCTTCTTTCCTTTGAGCCTGAAACCTATCCTTTGGACAATATTCCTTCCCTACTACACAAACAAGAAGTGATATGATATAATTAATTCTATTTTTCA
This sequence comes from Pinus albicaulis, assembly GCA_034641835.2. Lineage (NCBI taxonomy): Eukaryota > Viridiplantae > Streptophyta > Pinopsida > Pinales > Pinaceae > Pinus > Pinus albicaulis. The sequence continues at coordinate 788,113,765 of CM076569.1, forward strand.
CAATCTTGTCTTTACTTTACTGTTTGATTTCACCAACATAGATAAAAACTTCCAACTTTCTTTTTATAACATTATAGTTTTCAATGTTCTCTAAATCAACATCTAGATGTATGTGATAAACCCATAGTTCCTGGTTAGCTAATCTAGTAACAAGGAAATGTGCTTGGGGATCCACACCAATGGACCATATTTCACTGTGATGTCCCATCATAATTTGAATGCAATGTTGATTTTTCAAGATCCCAAAACTTCAAAAAATAACCTCTAGAGGAACCCACTGACTTCTTCCCACTTTCTAGGAAAACAATATCTATCACCTGATCTCGATGAACACAAATCCAGAAGAGTCATGCTTCACCCATTGCATCTAATATGATAATGTCTTTATAGATAGCTCAAAATTTACAACTGCTAAATTCATACTAAAAGCAATAGACACAAATTTATTCTACTCAATGCATGGAAAGGAAAACATAAAATAGAAACACATGCAATAATTCAATCACAATGAACACCTTATTTTTATAGGGAACCAAACTTGGGAAAAACCCCTCCTCTATTTGCATTATGTTAGATGATAATATGGAATTATTACAATGACAACTTCAATCCTTGAATATCAACCTACATTTTAATATTGATCTCTTGCTCTTTGACCCGCTATGACCAACACTTAGCCAAAATAGGCCTCAACCTTCCTCCTATTTCATTTTGCAATTCTCGAGGAAATTAGATCCTAAAATATGGGGAGATACCCTATTTCCTTGTGCAAATCCTAGAGGAATTGATCACTTTCTCCAATGAAAAACTTGTACACTCAACTAGTGTAAAATTGATAATTACAATGTGCCTTTTCCTCCACTCAACTAGGAAATTCGAATTACTTTCATGACTAAGGATATTTTTAGTAAATTAACTAATTAACTAAGAGGTTAGTGATTTAACAGTAGTTAAAACTATTCAACTGAAATCATACTGACTCTATTCATTATTAGATATTAGATAACTGAATTTCACTAACTATAAATCCACTAGATTACTACATATTAGCAATCAATTCATGCACAACTCTAATTCTAGCCCACAAAATCAAATTAACTGATTTAATTGAGTGTCTTAGCCATGTCACTCCTGCTAACTACAAATCAAGTCATCCTGATGATGTGGAATTTCGAATTTCTCCATTTGAATAAGAAACAAGTCAAATTAAGCCTTTTCTTTCTACAATTTAACACTCCCTCTCAACAAGCAAAAGGGTTCTTAACCACCCCATTCCTACTCCTATGGAAATCAAAATTTCCTGTTGAAAAATCCTTTTGAAAATGTCTGCATTCTTCTCCTTTATAAGAGTATATTGTAACATGGTGATCCTCCTTTGCACACAATCTCTTAGGTGATGGTACATGGTGTCTATATTCTTGGTCCTATCTGCATGAAATACTGGATTCTCAGAGAGTTTGATACAACTCTAATTGTCACAATGGATCAATGTAGGCTCGATCCCATGACTGAAGAGACCATCCAAGATCTTCCTCATCCAAATAGACTCACAAGTTGCTTGACTATTAGCCATATACTTGGCCTCTATTGAGATGAGTGATATAGATTTTTGTTTCTTGATTTACCAATAATTTGTTGTTGACACAACATTGAAGGTACATCCCGATGTGCTATTCCTGTATGATGGAATCCATGCCAAATATGCATATGTGAAGTCTTGGATATTCACTCCATTAGTATATTTGTACCATAAATCAAAATCTACTATGCCTTTGAGGTATCTAAGAACATTTTTTACTACTTTCTAGTGAATCTTGGTAGGATCCGCCATAAACTGACTAAGTTGATTAACTAGAAAACAAATATCAAGCCTTGTGTTCACCAAGTACATCAAGGACTCCACCAACCATATGTATATAGTTACATCTACTATCTCTCTTGTAGAAGCATCCTCTTTACTCCAATTAGTAGCTAGAGGAGTGTCCATGAGCTTGCAATCCTGCATATGGACTCTCTGAAGGATTTGAGAGGTGTAATTCCCCTAACCAACAAATAGCTCTTCATATTCCTACCACACTTCCAAACCAAGGAAGTAGTGCATAGATACCATATCCTTCATCTAAAAATATCTTACAAGGTCCTCCTTCTAAGACTGGATCATCATCTCATCTCTTGCCAATATCAAGTCATCTACATATGAGACTAAGATGAGAAAACTACCATCTGCCAAAATGTAGTAGAGATTGGAATTTGCTTCCCTCGTAGTGAATCCCAATCCATTGAGATAGGAATCTATGTGAGTGTACCAAGCAGGGGGTGCCTACTTGAGATCATAAATGGCTCTCCTGAGTCTACACACATGTGTCTGCCTGTCATATGTGTCAAATCACTCAATCTACTCAAAGCAGATATCTTCCTCAATGACTGCATTGAGGAAGGTAGTATTAACATCCATTTGGTGGATCTTCACTCAAAATGTGTGGCCAATGCTATTATGGTCCTAATATAAGAATAGCTTGCCACAGAGGAAAATGTGTCCTCATAATCAACTCCCTCTACCTATGAGAAGCCTTTGGCCACAAATTTGGCCTTGCACTTCTCAATACTGCCATCATTTTCATGTTTCACCTTATACATCTACCTAGATCCAATAAAAAATTTACCCTCATGTCTAGGCACAACCTCCCAAGCATCATTATTCATGATGGATTCATACTCCTCCAGCATGGAATTTACCCACACCTATTGGGAAATTGCTTCCTCAAATGAAGAAGTTCAAAATAAATCAATGTAGAAAATTTGAATAACTGTTAAATTATTCACTGAGATTATCCTGATCACACACTATTTGAGCTTCATGAATAATACATAACCTCTTCTACTATTGATCATCAATTTGCGGAAATATAAACAATCGCATGCGCACATTAAAACCATAAAAAATCACACATATAAACACAGTATTTATGGGAAAGCTTAAAGTTGAAAACCCCCAACTATCTGTATATTATAATGATAGAGATCATGTAACAATAATTGTACAAACTTCTCACAATCTCTCAGTACAATCTCCAATTGTTACACACTACACAAGCTCAGATCATACAAAACACATGCTCCAATCTGCTCCACCTGTTAGCCTGCCTCTACTGCGCAATCCAATATGGATAATACCTAGATCCAGGTTCGAATCGCACTAGTATGTATTGCGCAATCCTCATTGGCATCTCCATCAATGTGTGTGCAAATATCATGCACCAGTATAGTCACAACTGATAGTCACACTTGCTCTTTCACCTACCTCTCCACTGGTCTCCACTGAAATTGTCCATGCACTGCAGTTAACTGATGTATTCTTTAGTTGATTATGAGTTAATAATTAGTGAATTAATTAATAATTAATTCACACCACTCTCACTAATTGTATCAATCAGTTAGACTAGATACAACTAGCTCAACTAAGTTAATCTGAACACAACTCCATTAACTGTCTCATCAACTCCACCAAAACCTATCACATGAGTTCTAAATGAAGTCAACATGCAATAGCTCCACTAAACCCTAGGAATAGCGTAATTCCTTCTATCAGCTGCATGTGCCACTTCTGTGACTCGAACTGAAGTGCTCCAAGAGGATAAGATAATGTTTAGAGTCCAAATATTATTAAGAGCTAATAATATTCGACATATCTATTTTTAGACTGGCAATCTAAAAATAGATTCCGCCCAGTATGGCTAAAAATAGAAGTCCATCTATTTTTCCCAACTTGACCAACCATCCAAAAATAGCATCCTGCAACTCATAGAACATGATCCATATGTCTAAAAATAGACATAGTCTAAAAATAGACTTTGCACCAAAAATAGCCTGCGGGCCCACTTAGTGAAGGCGAATTCTTTCCACTAAGCTCCTCATCTTGTTGCAATCTCAACAATCAATTCTGTCATGAGTGCCATATATCTAGTATATATTTTTTGTGATCTCCTCTGTCTGCGCAAGGATATAGGATCTTCAACATGCTCCTAAGTATCTTGCACCAATTTTTCTTCCTCCGTGGTTCTCTTCCTCTCTTCTCTATAAGGCTCTATGTGAGTAGGTGTCTTCACTCTACCTCCTCTCTACCCCTCCACATGTGACTGCTCCACGAAATCTTGTGAATCTTATTGGGGCTCCTCCTTTGGATCTAGAAGCTACTCCTGTGGTGGAATGATCTGATCTCACTCTAGAGATATTTTCATGGCCTTCTCCTCATCAAATATGACATCTCTCCTAATCACAATCATCATGAGTGAATTCATATACACTTGATAAATATGGGACATATATGTGTATCCTACAAAGATCCCCTTCTCAATAGAAGGCTCCAAATTTTTCCTACTATCTTTGGAGATATCACAATAGAACATGGATGAAAAAAGTGCAAAAGTGGGATAAATTTGGCTTCTTCCTAGATAAATCCTCTTCAAGTGTGATCATTTGAAGAATTTTGTGAAGGCTCCTATTCTACAAATAAATAGTTGTATTACATAATTATTCACATAGGTATAGTGGTATTCCTTGATCATGCAAAATTTCTCTTGCAACCCCTACAATGCTTCAATTTTTCCTCTTTATTGCCCCATTTTGTTGTGGGTTATGAGGTGAAATCGACTCCCTTATAATACACTCCTTGGAACATAATTATTTGAAGGCATATGAAACATGTTATCCTCAATTATCACTTTTTAGGTATTTAATTTTCCACCCACTATCATTTTTAGCTAAGGATTTTAATTCAACAAACTTTGAATAAACCTCATATTACTTCTTCATAAAATAGATCCAACATTTGCAAAAAAAAAAGAATCGACAAAAATCACATAACCCTTTTGCTTTACAACTGAGACTATAGAAAATGGTATACACACAACTAAGTGAACTCACTCCAATATGGCTCCAACTCTACTATCTTGGCCCTGGAAGGAGGATTTGACATATTTTCCAAGATTGCATCCCTTGCACACATCATGTTTATCAAGGGTGCACTTTGGAAGTCTAGTGGTGACTTGTTGCATTATTTTAAAAGCTCCATGATGTAGGTGTCCCATGCACCTATTCCATAGCTCTCCAACATCTTGGCCCTGAACATGTTCTACCTTGTTTCTTAATGCATAACATGCATCCACCTCTAGCTTGTAGATATTTTTAATCTAGACACTAATTTTCTTTACTTTTCCATTAGCAACATACTTCAGATAATATTTCCCCTTATTAAAAAACACATCATATCCATGGTCTTCAAGTACAGAGATAGAAACTAAAATTTTCTTCAGACCAGGAACATACATTACATTATATAGGTGAAGATGGGAGCCTGACTCCCTCTTAAAGGTGATAGTTACAATCCCCTTGGTACTATACCTTCCATAATATCCAAGTTATATGTGTAATTGTAGGTCCTTCTCCTCCAGGCTAGTGAATAACTCCTTACTTATTTTCATATGAAATGAAGCACCAAAATCTAAGTATCATGCACTACCTCATACAATAATTTCCATTCATGCAATAAGGGTGAAATCCAACTCGAATTGTGATGTGAGAGAATCACCTCATGCTGCTCCTGTAGCCTTCTTCCCAGATTTCTTCTGTGGACACTTGGTTGCATAGTGTCCATATTCATGGTAGTGAAAACATTTAATTTTACTAAGGTCTTTGTTGTTTCCATGGTTTTGACTGGATTCTTCCTTACCATGGGCCTTCTTTCCCTTGGATTTCTTTATTTTTCTTTTTAGAGAAATTTTTTCTTCCTTCACAGCTTTGGATGTGACAACATCTCTAGTGTTTCTCCTGATCTCCTCCTATACCAAATCAAACCAGAGTCTCTCCCAATATGGGAGCTTCTCTTTTCCATTAACTAAATCCTAATAGTTGTGTCGGGATTTTGGAAGAACAAGGAGTGCTAAGCTCACAAGTTCATATGAGAACACATTTTCTCCTACTCCTCTAAGTTCATCTCTGACCTAAGTGACTCTGGATAGATATTGAACAAAAATTTCATTTTTTGCCATTTGAATGTTCCTGATCTTATCTCTCAATGCCAATTTTTGGCATCACCGCTACTCTAGAATAGATATCTGAGAGTTTTCCACATTGAAAAATGAGTCTCCTTTCCATGCAAGTTTGAGACCACATGATCTCTGACACCCTCTATAATAATCCTCATTGCTTTTGTTGTGTCTTTCTTCCACCGAGCAAGTGCATGTGCATCAAAATCTGGTGGTTTTGGAATATCAATTTTTGTGTACACTAGTATTCCATTATCATCTAAGACAACTTCCAGTCTGTCTTTCTAAGAAAAAAAAATTTAGGTGCCCTCCAGTGCATACTCAAGCCTCAATCTCTTGAAATACATTGTTCTTGCCCTGAAGAAAATTCCTGGACCACAAATCTGCTATTCGAAATTTCTTTTAAAGATGATCAGGAATCTAGTTTCAATGTAGTTTTCAATAGCTCAAATACCATGTATAAATAGCTAATAATTTTCAGCTGCTAATGAATTCATACTGAAAATAATAGACACAAATTTCTTCTACTCAATCTACGCAAAAGAAAACATACAATCATTCAATCATAATGAACACAATATTTTTTCTAGGGTACCCAACTGTGAAAAATCCCCTCCTCTTTTTGTATTAAATTAGATGAGAATATGGATATTTTAAAATGACTACTTCAATCCTTGAAGCTCAACCTACGCTACAATATGGATCTCCTTCTCTCTAACCTACTATGACCAACACTTAGCCAAAATAGGCCTCAACCTTCCTCCTATTTCCTTGCACAATTCCTGAGGAAATTAGATCCTCAAATATAGGGAAATATCATATTTCATTGTGAAAATCCTATAGGAATTGATCACCTGCCTAAATGCAAAACTTGTACACTCAACTAGTATACAATTGATAATTACAATGTTCCTTTTCCTCTACTCAACTAGGAAATTCGAATTGCATGCATGACAAGGATTATTTTTAGTAAATTGACTAGTAAACTATGAGATTAGTGAGTTAAAAATAGTAGCAACTACTCAATTTAAATCCTACTTACTCTGTTCATGACTAGAGCTCATATGATTGAGTTTCATTCATTACAACTCCACTAGATTGCTAGATCTTAGCAATCAACTCATGCACAACTATACTTTTAGCGTACAAACTTGAATTTTCTGATTTGATTAAGTGTCTTGGCCATGTCATTCCTGATAACTATAACTCAAGTCATCCTACTGATGTGGAATTTAAAATTTATCCATTTGGCTAAGGCACAAGTCAAATGAAGCCTTTTCTTACTACAATTTAACAATGTTTGTGTATGTATTTCTAGATGCAATGAAAGAACATGTTTTGTTATAGAAAGGGGAAATTGTGGCTCCTTTATGCCCATTTAGCACAGTCACACAAACACCGTTAACAATATCCAAAATCCTTATACTTATGTTTCCATATTCGCTAGAAACCATGCATTAATTTTGCAGATCAAAATTATTCATGTCATCGATGTGTGTCTTAGAACCCTTCGATGATGATTTATATGTTCCTTGATCTCTTACGTGTTGTGGTGTTTCACGTAAGAAAATTTTTGGTCATTTCCCAGTGAATTTTTTACATTTTAATTTTGCTATGTTACGTTGCATTTCACATTCCTTTTTTGTGTGATTCCAATTTGTCAATCATTGCCTCTCTAAAACTTCAACTATCATTTTCCATGTATTGATTCATTGTCCCTTCCCATATGTTCTCTTTGCACATAGGTAATGGAATTTCAAAATTTCCAGCTTATTATGAATCTTCAAGAAAAGGATTCAACATTAAAAAACCTTATTTCGACAACATTAAAGCTTTTCTTGAATATTTGTAATAAGTTGACAACATTAAACCTCCTACAGTAATATGTGACCTCTTCTTATGGTGACAAACTGAGTCACAAAAAAATATAGTCTTATTATTGCAACCAGGTCCAATCTGCATCTCTAATTGCGACTTGGCATAAGTTGCACTACCAAATGCAACTCCCATCACTCCTAATTACAATACCAAGGCCATGAATCATCCAAAAAAGGTTCACACTACATTTATGATAGTTGGATACGTAAGAGGAAAATCCCTAATGTATTCAATAATCACCCATTGAAATTCTGCAAGATAAGGATCATTGCCAAAACATTATAATCCCACCAAGCGAAGGGTAAATGACATCAATGGATCAAACAAAAAAATAACATGTGAATGATGTAATAGTGTTGAACACATAGTTATTCATTACATTAAAAAAATCAGCCCAAAGTCAAATTCCCACATACATCCAAAAATGATTGAGTATGAATGGGATACATACAAGCGATTTTGGAAGACAGAGTCATCTTATTGATGACATCTCAGGGATATAAATTATTTTCTATTATTATTTTTTATATTTATTCATTAAAATATATTTTTCTTATTTTTTAATCAATGGTTGTCTGCGCTTGTTGGTGTGATGTTGCGGAATGGTCCCTATTTATAATTTCCTGACGCATGATCTTAAGCATCAAAGGCATGGAAAAGACATCATTAAAGCACCATGCCTTTTAACACTACAGGAAAATGAATCTTCATTTTAGCACCGGTTCCATAGTTTATAGTAGGTCTATGGATGAAAACATGATTGATGAAGCTTAGAAATATCGTGCAAAGGCCACTTGCTCTAACAACATCATTACACAAAAGGGGACTATATAGGGATCCCAATTAATATTTTTCTTTCAATCATGTGATTATGTTTTTAATATCATTATTTTTTGAAACGTATGTATGACCACTTTTAGTTTTTTGCAGGTAGACTATTTGCATAGAGAAAGCTAAGGTTTCTTACAAGAGGCTATGCAACTTGGGTTTCAACAAATGGGAAAAATGGCTCCATGTAATTGTCCGAGGTTATGTGTAAATCTTAGTCGAAGATGAAAAAGTAAGTGAATATAAATTCAATACAAAATATTAACACCAAATCCTTCTTCAATAGTTCCTGCAAGTTTCCATGGCTTTATGTCAGCATCGACAACGAGAACCCTAGGGTTCCTCAAAAAAATCTTTAATGTCCTCATGACCTCTCTTCTATCATCTTGTAAATGTTTCTCATAATGATGCTCATGCTATGAAGAGATCAATCTAAGCATGTAACAATCATTATACAAGGGAGAGTAGTGAGGAAACTCAAGAGTTGTGAGGATAGGTCAAAGGTCATGGTAGGTGAACAAACACCTCAACTCTATAAATGTACCCGCGTGCCTCTTTATTATGGGACTTTTAGCACTTGAGCTAGGACTATAATTAGATAGTTGATCTATGCTTAAGAGATGCATGAACTCAACTCTTGGTAACTAGTAGGGTGAGTTGTAGTGAGGCAAGGGTTTTTCATTAGATAGTGTTATGAGCAACCTATGTCCCATTGTTGGGATTTGATGAAATGCAATATCTGCACTTATATTTGCAGCAAAAATAATAATAATTTATTCATTTCAGGCACTAATTCCCATGCTTAATCATAGTGGTCGTATTGGTTGTCTAGTATTGTAACTATATTTTTATGTTTGCTTTCATAAAGGAAATATGTTTTGGAATATTTTTTACTTGTTTCATGTGTGTTTTCTTTTGAATTTATGATTACTTATTACATGCCACGTAGGTGACTTAATGCGAACTAATTTTAATTTAACCTATGGCATGTTATTGTTTATGTATGTTTGAGGGAGTTTTGGCTCACTAATCCTTCTCATGGCATACTTCTTCTGATTATTGTTGTGACTTTCTTATACATCATCTTGTAGTCTGTCAATCTTGGGTTGAATTTATCTCATTGTATGGGAATTTCTTTCTATCACACCTATGAGGAGACAAAATCTTGAATTATGCCTTAATGTGGAATTTAAGTAGATAACCTTTGATTTTCCAATGTGTCGAAGAAAGTGCACTTTAGCTTGCTCCTTGGATTATATGATGCCACTCCTAGAATGAATTAATGAAAACTAAGTGTTATATTTAAATACATTTTCCTCCAAGTAACTTCATTTAAACATATAGTCTAATTTCATTCTATGCCATTTAATATGTGTCCCAAGAAACTACTTTTGAATTATTTGATGAGAGTGTGCACTTCCTTATATGTTGCACTTTAAATATATTTGTCCATATATTTTTCTCATGGGTGAGAAGATGATATCTTTTGATTGCGCCTCACTAAGAATCATAAGTGTGTTGAATTTGTTGTCCCTGTATGACACAAAGTAGCCATAAGTTATTTAAGTGATATCATATAATAATTTTTAAATTTTAAAACTAAAACCTAATATGCATATAAAGAATAAATAAAGTGCACGTAAGCTTCAAGGAATATGAATATGTTTTCAATGTCCTTCCCAAAATTTTGACATGCCATGCACTTAGTGGAATTTTGAGGGTCTAAAATTTCATGCACAAGTACCCTTTCGCTTAATTTCATTCATGGATTTGGTGATTATTTAATGTGCTTCTCGACATCATATAATTATAGTGCAATAACCTTGCAATGCTTATGAGACTGCATCTTGGATGCTAGTGTTAGGTTGTATATGGATACAACTTTCATAATGATGAACTAGGGTTTCACACTTGTGATAGCAAGGTGGATTTTCCCAAAACCTTAACGCAATTAGGAAGAAGCTATGTTCACTAACATAGGGTATCTTTTCCTCACTGAAAATTTTTATTCAAAGATGAAGCTTGAGGGTGCATCAAATTTCTAACACCTTATTAGATCAACTTCCCTCAAAAACCTAATGCATCAATGTGATATGCATCACATTAGCAGGGCACTGATAAGGCTTGATAGAAATGAATAAAGGGATATCAACTAATTCCAAACATTACCATAACCTATACAACCTTAGGCAGGTAGAGGGGTACCCGAAAATTTTGGATATGCCCAAAAAATTTGGGTGTTGTCGTAGTGGCTACAATAATTGGTGAACCACTAGTAGAATCCAATTTCTCTGACCATGTCCCTATAAAATATCGATTCATGTAAATGATTCAAGTAATTATTGAATAAACACCATGGGTACTCCTAGGGTTACTTTACCTTTTACGAATATGCCCTTCCCCTATGCTCATTCTAGCTAATGATAGTCTTTAAACACCACATGAAAATTTCACACATGCCATTAGTTAATGATGATGTAGAGAACAAGTCAGAGGACTTACTTTACTAAAGTGATTTTCTGGTCACTTCGTTGTCATTAGGCTTGTTCAGTACCCTGACGGAGTCACTCAAGGAATCACAAATGTTGCTCTGCTTCCAATTATCCTATTTAGTACCCCGAAGGAGTTGTTGCACCAACTCTATGGATATGAAGTATTTATCAATCCTTTACCCTTTATTCAAATTTTTTTTTTTGTATGTGCACATTGGAATCATTTATTAATTGTTTTTTTTACTAGGGTGGATGAGGGATATTGACTTATTTTACAAGAAATAATAGGTTGTTCCTAGTTTCACAGAAACTAAAAGATTTTTTTGTTTAGGTTTTTCCTCATGCCAATCTTCGACATCTCATCTTTAGTTAACATGTGAAAAATGAAAATAAATCATTGAATTATTCAAGCCCATGCTTAGCACAAGGTTTAGGCTATGGGTATAGTTCAAATTTAGTAATTAGGATTTCTCGCAAGCACCTATTCATATTTTCATTGCTGATGAGATAGACTTATAGGAAATATGCTTATGACATAGTTTTGATGAATCGAACTATGAGAGGTTGCTTCCTGGAGAATTTATTACAACCATACACAATCATATGGGTTAGGGTTTTAGTATTAAGGCAAAGAGACCATGGAATATTTTCTAGGTTTTCATCATGTGCAAAGAGGATAAAGAATTTATAGGATTTTAGCACATACAAATAAGCACATGAAATCTCATCCCAAAGACAATATGTTTGAAAGGCTTCAAGCTTTTGAAGGCTCATTTGGTGGCATGCAGTAAAGAGAAAATGCAAGTCTAGGTCAACAACCAATGTATGGTATGCAAGAAGATGAATGCACGATTTAATGTAGAAGGCATGGCTATTATGTAATTCAATGTTATGTAAATGCATGGGAGAAATAAACTAACTATGAATAAAAGGATGATGTAATGCTTATGTAGAAAATGTAATGTGGGATTCTGAATGCATGATAAATGCATAATGTTATGTAGTAAACTAAATTTATGTGATAAATAAAACATGGCAAAGAATATCTAAACGTTAACCATAAAAGTAAACCTTAATTAACAAAATTTGACAAGTAAAACCTAATTAGAAAATGAATAAGGAAAACCTGAAACCTATATAGCTTAAAACTAAAACCCTAATTTAACTAGAGGGGTGTCAGTTCATGTGAAATAAAACTTCCAATGCATCCACTGCAGTAGTTCCCAACCTAGAAAAACAAATATGCTAGTGATTAGAATCAATATAAAGAATTGTGCAAAAATAACAAAGCTTACCTATGAAACATGCACAATAGCAAGAAGGTCACGTATGGTGGCAGGAAAATGTGCTAGAAACGATTTTTTAAGTGTGGGTGCATCCCTATCCTAGTAAATAGAATTATAATGATCATCCAGCCATGACATGCATTCATTCATGATTAATCCTAAATTCAACAAAAGCGAGGAAAGATGTTGCATGCTTGCAGAGGATCTAACTAAATAAGACTATCTCAACTAGTTAGAAATCCTATCATGATATTCAAGATGAAGACTCTTGATGAATCTGAAAATATGGGCCTTCTTCAGGTGCAACTGAGATACAAGAGGGACCTTGTGTGAAAACCCTAATTTGAGCTTTTTCATAGGTTTTTTCAAGGATGTGCATCAGCGAGAGTTGAAGTGCCTAAGTGTATTGAAAAACCTATGAATTCTCGAAAGGTAGATAATCGAATAATGTTGGTTTTGTAACATAAATGAATGAATTCCAATATATTCCTCATTAGATATGTCAGAAAAATCATTATTGAATATGTTGATGGGTTGACTGGGTGTTCTAGTATTAATAGAATGGTTGTTCAAAAGATCAAATTCTTCTAATTTCCAAGACAAATATGAATCAACTGGCAGATTATTAGGAAAGAAAGAAGTGAGGTGATTTATTCCCTTGCATATAGTGGATTGTAAGAGCTCACCTACTTATACCGAGTCGCAATCTGTACTAGGTGGGAAATATTCAAAAATATATGAGACAATGGCCGTTGTACTCTCTTCATCAAAAAAATCAGGGTACGTGGATGAGAGACGATGGAAATATGTGCTTGGAGAAAAATAACTTCAATCAAAGGCTTTCCAAGATTATATTCCATCCAGCAAGATGATGCTAAGAGAATATTGGAGCACATAAACCCTAACTAGAAATTGCACCACATATTGCAAAAGAAACATCGTAAGGAAATAGCATAGGAAAGAGTAGCGTAGAATAAATAATATGTTTCAGAGAAGGAGCCATCATGAAGGAATGAAAGGAAAATTTTTCTTCCATGGAAGCAGGTCATGGAGATTTCAAAGATATTGATAATAAGAGTTATAAACCAGAAAATTTTGTTATAGATTTTGAAATAGGCAATTGGGGGTGAAAATCCTTTGGTGATTAATAATCCTCTGAAACAAGCATGAAATCAGCACGTAACTCAGATAAGATATTTTAAATAAATTCAAGTACAATCTATCTAGCATAGATGTAAATAAATAGATTTTTTTTTAACAAAAATAGAGTTTACTCCAAGTTCATCTACATATTCAAGCGCCAATTGCATGCTTATCATAAATTGTATATGAAGAACAATAGTCTTGGTATACAAGAAAGTGAATGTCATTTTAATATTGAGACATTTTTGGAATGAGATATTTTTCTTTATGTTATGGTCTATTTTCTTAGCTCCAAACTTGGTTTAGTCTTTCTCTATATACATAAGAAAAAAAAATACAAAGTAAATTCACAAATTTAAGTTATAGTTTTATATTTTATAATTGAAAATCTAGCTTCTTATTAAAATATTTTACACATCTTAGGTTATTCTAAATTGATCAAGAGTATAGAATTCTTAGGGTGATGTTCTATGTGCACTAAATTTCCCATGAGGTCCATCACTATGTATGGGGTTCATTGCAGCCTTGGATATATTCTGTGAGTTGTTGTGATTTTTTGCTTGTGGCTACAACTTATTTTTGGTTTTCACCTAGTTATCATGATTCAAAACTTGTTTATCATCTTAGATTCTTATAGCATTAAATATATTTGGTGAGCTAATGTGATGTTTTGTTTGTCACAATGACTCAAAAATCAGTTACTCCACCACTATATTCACTTTCTTGTTTCCTGTTTTTTTTATGAACCCGTTACACAGCAATTTGTCACCGTCCCTGCAATTCCCCATCCCGCACATTGGAGGGCTCTTTCTGTGAACTGCGAGCAGTGACATAACTTGAAAACACTTTCATGGCATTCCCCTGAACATGTACTTTAATTTCCCTGAAGACAACTCCTTGTGAAAAACCCTAAAAATAGCCCTTTTTGCATTGGCACAGGTACGCAGTTCAGCCCTCACGCCAAGGGGGCAAATCCTCCAAAGAGGACGCGCCAATTGGCACTCTGTCTCAGAGCCGCACCCATGCCAGGCTTAATAAAGACTATTTTTTAAAAATAAATGGTGAAAGATTGACCCCAACCAATTCCTAAACTGGTCTCTAATTTGAGTTGGGAGGTTGGCTTCGAATTTCCATGTAGAGGAAGTAGTTTTCCACCTCTCATGGAAGCTTCCTTGAGGATAGGGCCAATCCCATGATTGTAGGGATCCCAAATCCCCTTCCTCCATCTATATAAGCTTTCCATTTTCCTTTGCAAGCTAATCTCCAAGAGCCTTCACAGCCTAAAGAGCTTTGATATTCCTCATAGTGCCAAATCCATAGCGAGGAGATTAACGATCGAAGAGAGAGGCTTGTCCCCATTCTCGACAAGCTTTACTGAGACGTACTCTGCTGATGACCTGCCGAAGGAAGGTTCAGCGTCAGAGCCTGGTTGTATTTTCCTTTGATAAATTAATGATAAGCGACTATTGGTTATGGTTCCACTCATATTTTTCATTATGATCATGAGTTGTCTCTTCTCTGACTGATACATAATTGCATATATCGGGTTTTACACTTGTGTTTGTTGTGTTCCTTGCGTGTGCAGGTGTTTGATCGTGGCAAGCGAAAGGATTGTGATCTGCTGGAGCAAGGGAACAGGAACGTCATCTTCTCTACTGTGTTTTGAGCCTTCTGAGACTGATCTGGGTGTTTGGTCTTATTTTTACGACTGCTTGAGTGTTTTGGAGCCTTGCTTGACTAACTGTGACCTTCATCCTTTGGTTGTTTGCCCATTTCTATCGATTTTACATTTTAGCCCTAGGGCATCTAGGTGCTATTGTGCATCGAGCCTCCCTTGGGAGTTTGTGGTTTCTGTCTGTTCAGTCAACTTTGTGATTGCTTCTCTGCATTCGTTTGGTGGTCGTTGATCGTTTTATTGCGTTATTTGAGTGAATTGGATTCTTCTTCATTAGAATTCCACCTTGCCTCGTTTTGGGCCTATATTACATGGTTCATTTGAGTCTTTGGGTGTCTTTTGATTTGAGGGAATTTTTTTCGATTTGAGATTTGATTGTGTGCTTGCATTGAGTGAAATTTGATTGTTTCTTCTCTTTTTCTATCACTTCTCAAGTTGCTTGTCTCATTAGTTTTCATTTTGTTTAGTGCAGTGTGCTCTTAAACATTGAAAATACAAAAAAAATCTCTTTTGCTTTGGATTAGTTAGTGTGAATTAAATCTTTTCGGTGTTATTAGTGATTAGTAACTTTGAAAGAAAAGCTCTTAATTTCCATTAGCTGCATTAGAGATATCATTGGTTGTCCTCTGGTCATTTTTTTATTGTGTGAAAAGCTCTTAACTCTCTCGTAATTAGCTTTCATCGAATGAAATGATATACTGTGGCATGTAGTGTGCATTTAGGAGATTTTGAGACATTACATTCGCTAGGGCCTAAAAACTGAAACATAATTGAAGATAAACATTAAAATACATTCAATTTACACTAAGGCAGCATTGAAACATTAACGAAATATTTAGAGGTCTAGGCTAGAGACGTGTTCCGACGTCTTTAAACCTAGTAGCTGTTGTTCGCCTCTTGGCCTTAGACAGCACTAGTACAGACTTGTGCTCCCCGTACCGTCGCGTATATAAAGGGAGACCCCACTAGGTTTCTATCCTTTATTCATAGGAAGTTGAGTTTTCCGCCCTATACCTGTGATACATCGGACACAGCATTCGGGGAGACTGCCTGCACGTACGTTAAGTCCTTGGTTGATTTCTCTTTCATTTTGAAACCAAGGTGTATATTGCAGTTCACGGTTATTTGGTACACCCTTTTGCCTAGTATTCTTGAGTAGTCATTTGATCTTTTCTGACTCTTTAAATTTGAAAGGATCACCAAGCGCTTGTCCTTTCACGCTTGCTTCAAAACTGAAAGAGATAGAGTCATCTTTCATCCATTTCTCGACTCTTAAAACATGAAATGGTGAAGTTTCTAAGTTTCAATGTCGTAAAATAAATCACCCGCGATCACACTCCGTGTTAGATTTTTCTTGTTGGCCGTTTGATTGTGTGCTTTGGTTCTTTTTCAGCCCATGTGTGTGTTTGATCTTTTTCTCTTGTCATTACTACCACAGTGGCGGAACCCTCAGTTTCGTCTACTGGTAGTCCATATATGGACGATTCATCAGAGGTTTCTCAATCCTCTGCTGAACCTCAGCAGCCCATCATTTCTGAGTTTCCCGACGGGGGACCGGTTCTGTTTGAGCTTCCCTTTGGAGGACCAGTTGAATTCAATTGGCCCTTATCCGACCCTTGGTCCGGATTTGGATTAGGGGAACATTTCCCTCCTCTTACATCCGGTTCACCCTTTTTAGTTGCTGTTATTCCTCCTAGTCCTCGCCGTCTGTTACGAGATCTAGCGGCAGGTTCAAATATGAGTGAATCCAGTCATTCTGCTAGCGAGGAAATCCCCACGTCTGGTGAAGATTACCAACTATTCCTTGAAGTAACTCATAAGTTATTCCTAGAAGACAACGTCGAATCATCTGTTATGTCTTCGCCTGGTCCCTCACTACCAGCAGGGTATAGATCCTTAGGTCAGATTATTGTCATCGCTGCCTCTATGGGGGTATCATCTCCTTCTACGAGGCTAGTTGTTCCTTCATTGGGGATGTCTCCATAGACACCTATCACGTCATCCCCTCAGGTCACTTCTGTACCCGTCAGGCCCATTGTTTGTGTGGCTGCATCTACACCTGCTGTTACCACTCAGTCCGTAAGGACCACATCGCTTCCCGAAGATGTCTACATAGCTTCTACTATGCCGGAGAACATATCTCCTGAGGAGTATCGATTGTCCTTACAAAAATCGAACCCCAAGGTCGGACAACCCCCTCAAGATCCCAACCGCTCGTATTTTTTGCATTATGCACAGGATGGTACACCCATGTACGTTTTTCCATATCAGTACGATGAGCACGTGAACCCTTTGCATTTACCCGCTCCTGAGGCTCAACTTCATGCTCAGGGTTTACCGTATAACCAGGTTGGGCAGCCTTATAACCCGCAAGGACAACCTTTTCAAGGCCAACCTTCGGGCCAGCTTGGCTATCCTTATGACCCGTGAGGTTACCCTGCGGGCCAGCAAGGACCATTATACGGTCCGCAAGGACAGTATTACAACCCTTCAGGTCAACTCGTGCAGCCTCTTCCTGGAGTCCAACCGGGGCAACCTCAAGGACTCCCAGGTCAACCGAGGTACCAACCCAGGCTGGTATACGGTCCTGGGGGGCAAGTCCAACCGTCGCAACCCATGCAACCTCAATATCCTGTTGATCCAAATGTTGCACATCAGCCAGGATCATCTTATGGTCCTGCTGTAGGTCAAATCAGTTACCAGCCACCACCCGGCTCCATTCCTCCACTAGGCCAACCGGTTCATCCGACACAACCCGGTGTTCCACCACCAGGCCAACCGGCCCATCCGGTACAACCTGGTGTTCCTCAACAGCCAAGTCAACCTATGCAACCGGCACAACCTGTTTATCCGGGTCAACCTGTTCAACCAGGGCAGCCAGTTCAGCCAGGTCAGCCTGTCCAACCAGGCCAGCCTGCACACTCTGTCAACCTTGCCCAATAGCCGATTTACTTGATGCCACAACCGAATCAACTAGTGCATCCTAATTTTCAGGCTCAGCAGGGTCCCACCTATCAGCAACCCGCTCAACCTCAAGGTGGTTACTACCCTCATGGTCAATCTCGACCGGCTTATAATCCGCCCCAAGGTTCCCATTATTACACTCAACAACTCGGCTACACCTATACTCAGCAGCAAAATTCGCAGACTGCTCAAACGGGGCCGACTTACAATCAGGGTCCATACTCTGGTTATCAAGCCCCGTACACTGGTTACCAGCAACCGAATCAGGCTGGTTACCAGCAACCAAATCAGACTGGTTATACACCCTATACCCCCTATTGTCAGAATCCTACTGGACATAACCCATGGGGGCAAGGATATTCTCAACCAGCATGGAGTACAGGTATCGGTCCTTATCGAGGGCCTGGCATGCCGTTCAATCCATAATTTCCATTCTTGGCTACCTTGGAATTACCGGACGTTTCTAAATTAACCAATGATCCGATTCTACACAATCCCTATTGGCCTCCGGTTCCAACCAAGGTACTCGGCGACTGCCCAAAGTTTGAAGGTAAAGCTGGTGAAGACCCCCAAGCTCATGTAATGACCTACCATTTGTGGTGTTCGTCTAATTCTTGGGTTGACGATTCAATTCGTCTACGTCTCTTCCAGCGCACTCTTACCGGTGCTGCCGCTAAGTGGTATATTGAACTACCCCGTGGCATCTTTCAAGATTTCAATACTTTAGCAATGGCTTTTTTGAACCCATTTTGATTACCGGTTCCCATCCATTTGCATCGCATCTCGACCGATTGAAGCAGGATAAAGCTACCCACATATCTGATCACATTCGTGAGTGGCGAAGTCATCGTAAACTGATCGAGTTTGAT
Source organism: Pinus albicaulis (assembly GCA_034641835.2). Classification (NCBI taxonomy): domain Eukaryota; kingdom Viridiplantae; phylum Streptophyta; class Pinopsida; order Pinales; family Pinaceae; genus Pinus; species Pinus albicaulis. The sequence continues at coordinate 788,132,944 of CM076569.1, forward strand.
ATACCTGATCAACTACTAAATCATTGGTTCACCACGTCCTTCATTAACAAAATCACCCAAGATATTGCTATGGGGGCATGTGTGACTGAAGAACAAGCCATAGCGCGCGCCTAGTATCTTGATCTGGTATACTCTCAGTCCGGCACGCTTTATGATATTTTGACTGGTGCTCCACGCCTAGGAAGCTCTAAAGCTCCACCTACCCCAGTGGTGGATGGTGTTATTGGTTCCGTATCTCAAAATTCTCGAAAATCTTCAAATGGGAAGCAAAAGTCTAATTCTTCCAATAATTCTTCTTTTCTCCCCCTCCAGATTCTGGCAAAACTGTGGAGGTTAATGCCGTTCAGCCTAATCCTACGGAAAAAGCCTCCAAAGGGAAAAAGAAGGGCAAATGAAAATCCAAACCTGACACCCCAAATTCAGAGTCTTCTAAACCTCATACTGATGACGGTTCCCAATGTAAACCGAGGTACCCCTGCCGTATTTTTGAAGGAGATCATTATACCAAGGATTGTCCCAGAGGATCTGAAATTAGTCAACTTCTCAAAGGATCTAAAGGGACTCCAGTAGTTCTTAAGGAACCATTCTCGTCTCAGCAGACCCAGATGGTTGAGAAGCCTTCACCATCTGCACCATTTGGGTCCCAGGTCTTTATGATGAATGATGTTGCACCTGTCTCCGTTGCTACGCCTTAGAAGGATTATGCTGGATCGCGTCAGGCAGCTAGAAAGGAAGTTGCTGATGGCCCACCTCCTCCACCTATCTCTGATTCTTTGGAAATTGAGAAGCCTACCTCTGAACCTATTATGAGGCCACCCATTAAAGGTGTTCTACGAAGGTCTTCCTATAATCCAAATGCCCATTTTGCTTAGCATTACAGTATTGTTGAGGATTTGGCACAGGCGCCTTTTGCTATGCCTGCATTGGAAGTCCTTCAAAGTTTCCCTTTGCAATGGAAAGCCCCGTTGTCTATAATCGGTGGAATTGATCCCGCCGATTCTAGTCTTCTCACCTTCAACTTAGAAAACTTTACCCCCTACTTCCGCACCAAATTTCTCTTGTTATTCATGTCGGGATCAACGGTCTTAACATCCATAGAGCCATCGTAGATGAAGGTGCTTCTACCTGTGTCATGTCATCCGCCTACTGGAAGGCCATTGGCTATCCGGCTCTCTCATCGTCTCCCAATGCCTTAGAGGCATTCGATGGTCGGGAATCCAAACCTCTGGGTGTTCTCGAGAGTTTGTCGATTACATTATAGGGGAAGACAGTCAATGTAGAAGTAGAAGTGGTTGACGCCAAGCTTAACTACAATCTGCTTCTCGGCTGCAGTTGGACTCACGTTATGTTATGCGTGACATCCACCCTCTTTCAAATTCTTAAGTTCCCTCATAAGGGCAAAATTGTTACTGTGGATCAGTTGTCTTTCTTCACCTCCACCTCTGAGAACAACGTTCCTTACGTGGATAAGATCCCTAATCCCCCTGACAGTGTAGGACCCGGTCTCTTCAAGGACCTTGTCCTCATGGGTATTTTTCCCGTGCCACCACCACACACCATTCAAGTTAATATGATCTCTAGGTCTGACGACCCATGGATCATCCCTTCACCTGAACAGGTGACTGATTTTGGAGAATCGATGCCCTTAACTCCAGTAGAGATTAATTACTCTGAAATCATCGCCGCATTTAATCCTCATACCTCTCAACATGCTCCCTCGAGCATGGCTTTAGATATCTATTCTCAATCCCCCTGGCTCGATGAGGCCGACTCGCCTGATCCTCTTAAAGAGAATTTTTATTTTGACGAAGCCATTGTTGAAACCCTGTCTCTTGAGGAGCTGCCTTGGAGTGATGGACATCATCGTTACTCCTTCATGCCTAGCCTAGGGGCCATGTCTGATTTCCTAGAGCGTGATGTATCTAGTCATCTCTCTCCTAAGCCTCCTCCGTTGAGCTCACCGGAGCACAGTTCTTCCTCTTGTGTCAAGCTCCTAACACAATGAAACAAGCAGCTATGAGGAAATTTCTTTTAAGTGTGTCAACCTCATTAAAATAATGAAATATGAGCCTGTTCAATTCGAGCTTTGCTAGATTTAGTCCAAATCTCTTATGTTTTCAACCTTCACTCCATTTCCTATGGACTAAGGCTTGGGGGGCATGTACCTCGAATTGAGACACCATGCTAGGGGCATGCATGTCTTCCTAAAGCATAGTTTTTGCTTTAAGCTTGCATAAAAATAAAACTCATTTCCAAAGCATAGTTTGCATGTGTGCTTCCACGTGTGCTTTTAAGCTTGTATAAAAATAAAATGTGTGATTAGATACATTATGTGAACTTTTTCATTGGGTCGTTTGTTATGCAACTCATACATTAGATTACATTTTATTGAACATTTTAATAGCATATAAAAAAAATCATCACATGTAGAGAGATCCATCCAGAAATAGGTATATATATATATATTTGTGTGTGTGTGTCGAAATGTTTACATAGTGTGCATCACATAAAAAAAAAAATATACATGTTTGTTTGATAACTTCCAGAGACAACATGTCTCTCAAAAATATGCATATGAAAAGCCCTAATGTCTAATCTACATGGTTCTCATGGTAACACGCCACCGCATGCACTAAGAATCTCAGTAGTCGGTGGAGGTGACTAGGCACCCCCACATTGTGTCGTTGGTATGCTAGCGGAACATCTGCTAGCCGTGCATAGTCCGGGATCCCGCGGGCGATGCTGTCCAAGTTCTGGATCAGTTCACCACCTTCGCCACCCTCAGCCTGAGGGTCATGTACGGCATGGGTTCTCCACGCAATGGGCAACATGCCCGCGGGCCTCTCTGGACCAACATCTGCATACACATAAAACTGTCATTAGAATGGACATGTATTACCAAAAAAATCATAAATACAAAAAATCAAAAAGAGTATCATACCCAACTCCTCATCCTAATCCTCCCCCTCCGGGATTGGAAGATCAGAATCTCCGATGAAATTGGTCCCAGCATAGGGCCAATCCTCGACCACGATCAGCTGTCACCATAACCACCCAAAGAACTCCAGCCTCCAGGACATCTGTTGGCCCCCTCCTGATCTGGGCATAAGTGCTGCCTAGTGAGCCATCCTTGCCTCTCTCAGTATTGGCTCGGAAACTATGGCCCCTTGGCCCTGGAAAATGGGTAGTCATTCCAGGATGTAAGACACCAAAATGGAACTGTAGCCAAACTACTTTAGTTTGACTTGCTTGCATCTTGTTAGCTGCCTCTTGAAATTGCTCGTCACTGCAGTGGCCCAATCGAACAATCTGGGGTTCATACATACACTTTGAGGCTAGTATGAGTTGGGCTTTGGTCACCTCATGTGGAGCTTGCGATCCTGCAGCTCATGTAATGGTGTGTAGCACTACTCTAAGTGCTAGATCACGAATAGTGTGGATGTCCACCTTACCACTTCCCAATCCGGTTCGTGCCCCCGGGCACACCCTCGGCATTACTTGCTCCATATTTTCTCCAGAAGGTTTTCTTCCCGTCAGAATGGGTACTGGGCCTCTCTGCGATAGCTCAGTGATGAAATATACATCGGAAACCTCAAGTTCCAACACTTGGTCCCGAAGTTTAAATACTTCCTCATTTTCGTCCCATATGCTGACCAAGTATTGTAGCAGCTTAGGTTGAGCTCGTAAACATGGAGTAAGAAAGAATTTTTTGAGTTCGCAGTTCTTGACTGCATTCATATAGGCTTCGTTCTCCATAGACATTTCATATTCCTCCCCATGTTCCCTGTCCTCGCATTCAATAACCATTGTGCTTGGTTACCTGCATCAACATGATCAAAAACCCTTGTTAGATCTTTGTGATGCTTGAAAATCCAGATGGATGCCTCACTGTTTGGTAATCTGAAACGGAAAATGATGTTGCGCCATTGGCGTGACCTCTTTGTAAGGAAAATTCCACTGGCGCGGGTCCGTGCCCGATACCCGTGCCAATGGCAGAGCCCTAAAATTTTCAAAAGTCTCCTTCAGAGATCGACTGTACAATGGAAACAAATAAAAAATGGATTAAAATGGAGCTTAAGGGAACGCCTTTTACCTGGAACAAATGAGGAGCTGAATGACGTCCCAGATCAGTCGCAATCATCGCCGCAAGTTTGCACACAAATAGACCACTGTTGCTCTCCAAGTAAGGTAAAAAGTAAAAGTAAATTTTTTTTGCCATTCGAAGCCTATTTATAACATTTTGAATAAAAATTGGGTTTTAAATGTCATTTTTCTCAATATTTTAATATATTTTGTCGAAAATGGATTTTACACTTGCTTTTATGTGCAACAATAGGTTTTTACGTGACTTGGGCAGTGATACGAGTTGTGTTTTATACTTTTTCGGACTCGGTAAAAACATGAAAATGTCATTTTGGAGTCATCTTTCAGCTCTTTTCTGACTCTCTAAACATGAAAATATTTCCGATTCCCTTGTCTTTTTCGTTCTCATTAAAGTGGACATGAAACGACATCTACCCAGTATACATTTACCCCTTTGTCGGGCTGGGATAGATTATTTACGAAAAAGGAATACCCTAGCCTATCACGACTAGGAATTTTTCTCAGACATAGTTTTCTACCTTTTCGGATCTGAGGAACTATTTACGAAAAGGGACTGTTGGATTTTACTTTTCCACTATCTTTTAAAACTCTCTAAATATGAAAAGACGGTGAGTTCTTCCTTTTTCAGACTCGTTAAACCTTGATGACATCGGATCCAGTCGTAATGACAATATTTGAGTTCCTCCTTCCTAGGGCTCGTTAAATGTACTAGGATGGATTCATATGAAAAGCATATGGTATCCTCTTAAACTGTATAAAAATAAAGAGGTACTGCTTGAGAAATGGTGGGGAAAATGGAATAACATCATTTTGTAAGTGGGTATGTCACTCTTGAACATGGCACTTGTCTACATTCGTGTCGAGTTAGGGACATCTCATCTCGTTTTTTCACTGGCCTCCATGGGTTTGGGTGATCCTTTTGACCTCTCATCTTCTCTTTTCCTCGTCATCATGACCTCTAATCTTTTGATGTCAAATACTGCCAAATTCACTGTCGTGTTGCCTATATGTTCAAGAGAAGTTGACCTCTGCAAATACCAACCTTCCTCTGATTCTCATCTGATCGTGATTCTCAAAGACATTATGTTCCTCGTCTCCACGTCGATGATGTGGGAAACACTATGCCCACCGCCGATCAAGGTCACTTCACATGGCGTTCAACTCATCATCCAATAAATTGATCTAGAGACTCCCCTTCGTTGCCAACGGAGCACTGCATGCCTCAATGGCAGGTTCTTCGCGTTCGACGTGAGGTTTTCATCATTGGCCTCCGATCGAGTGATTCTACGGGTGTTCGATGCCAGCTCACTGATTCACATGTCGTAGATTGTACCTATAGTACCTTGAGGTCCATTGTCACTATTGGTGGTATCTCTCACGTCTGTTAACAGCTTTCATCATTGGCTGGTAATCAGACGATGTTCTTGCATGTTTGACTTTAGCTCACTTATTCACATGCTTGAACTTGTACTTTGTTCGAGTCGAGATGGAGTGCAAGACCCTGGATTTTGTCTGTTAGAATCCAGGCTGCGATTTTGTGGATTATTATGATTATTTACATGACTCACTTACTGGATGGCTGCGACCATACCTGAGTCTATTTATCGATCCTCACTGGATGGTTGTGTCCATGCCTTGGATCTGGATTATTGTATACTCTGTTATGGATGGTTGCACCCATACCACATATATATCATGTATTTGAGACATCAGTTGTACTTCTTCACGCAGGTTTTCCGACGGCGGAGTTTTCAGTTGGACACGTTCTCGTAAATCATTTCACCCCTCTCTCTCGTTCGGGCCTCATACTTTAGGGGGCATCTGTTACACAGCAATTTGTCACCGTCCCTACCATTCCTTGTCTCGCACATTGGAGGGCTCATTTCGTGACTTGGGAGCAGTGACATAACTTGAAAATACTTTCATGGCATTCCCTTGAACATGTACTTTCATTTCTCTGAAGACAAATCCTTGTGAAAAACCCTAAAAATAGCATTTTTTGCATTGGCGCGGGTACACAGTTCTGCCCTCGCGCCAAGGGGGAAAATCCTCCAAAGAGGGCACGCCAATTGGCGCTCTGTCTCAGAACCGTACCCACGCTAGGCTTAATAAAGAGTGTTTTTTAAAAATAAATGGCGGAAGATGACCCCAACCAATTCCTAAACTGGTCTCTAATTTGAGTTGGGAGGTTGGCTTCGAATTTCCATGTAGAGGGAGTAGTTTTCCACCTCTCATGGAAGCTTCCTTGAGGATAGGGCCAATCCCTTGATTGTAGGGATCTCAACTCCCCTTCCACCATCTATATAAGCTTTCCATTTTCCTTTGCAAGCTAATCTCCAGGAGCCTTCATAGCCTAAAGAATTCCGGAATAGTCATCATAGTGTTAAATCAATAGCAAGGAGATTGACGATCGAAGAGAGAGGCTTGTCTCCATCCTTGACAAGCTTTACCGAGACGTATTCCGCTTGCAACCTGTCGAAGGAGAATTTAGCTTTAGATCCAAGTTGTATTTTCCTTTGTATGAATTAATGATAAGCGACTATTGGTTATGGTTCCACTCATTTTGTTCATTATGATCATGAGTTGTGTTCTCTCTGACTAACGCATAATTGTATATATTGGATTTTACGCTTGTGTTTGTTGTGTTTCTTGCATGTGCAGGTGTTCGATCGCGATGAGCGTGAGGATTGTGATCTGTCGGAGCAAAGGAATGGGAACATCATCTTCTCTACGAACAATAGCGTTGGACTTGAGTAGGCCTTAATCACAAGTTGGTTTATTGTAATTAGGAACCTGCGCCTTAGCGTGTTACGATTGTTGCTAGACCCGATCTGGGCTAGTAGGGATCGCCTCTATTCGCAGAGGGGATTTACCTCTACAACGGAACCCTTTAAAAAAACCAGAGGAAAATTTTATTTTACAGTGTGATCTCCCCAGCATGGGTGGGGGTTTCAAAAATTGGAGAGTAAATTGAGTGGTTACTATTAGAAATTTTTGTATAATATGGGAAATTTGGATGGCTTGTAGACGATATGGATGTCATAACATATATATTTTTTGAATTTTTTAGTGTCTCTGGCCACCATGCATCTAATTGGATCCATTTTAACTGAGAACATCAATACATCACTGTGCGAATAATAACTTGTGAGATCCCTAGCCATTTTCTTTGATTGTGGATCAAGTTATAAACTAATAATTTGTGAAATCCCTAGCCATTTTCTTTAATTGTGGATCAAGTTATAAACTAGAATATACTCTCTCTTCATAATACTCTACATTATATATTTGATGGAGGGAAAGGTTATGATAAAACTTGTACAAAAACCCCCTTAGGGTTGTCTCAACTTACTCTATTGTTAGTTACATAGTGTAAATTTTGTAAAACTATAATCTACACTAAGTGGGTTTTTTCTTTAGTAAGTTTTGTTTGGAATTGAAAAATAAAAAAATTATAAAAGATAAAATTATATAGTGAAAAACTTTCTTTAAAATTTCACAATAAAAAGTTGATTAATTTTGACATCATATAATATGAAAATTGTTTATGATTATAAAGTAAAAAACACGTAAGATTTTTTTAGCTACAATTAGGTAATTAAAGATATGTATATAGTATTTTTTGAATGGAAGAAATTTGATATTCATTAACAAAAAAAATCCCAAAGAGTATGTATGTAGTTACAAACTATTACAATTAAGTAATTAAAGGTAGATTTAGTGTTGTTTAAGAAATGAGAATTATGATCATTCATCATTATTGCTCAAGATAAATCATGTCGTGTGAAATTATTTGGAAATTTAAAAAAAATCACATATTTTTAAAAAAATCATTATTAATTTAATTTTTAATATATTAAGAAATAATACTCATGAATAATAAAACACTTGTAACATTAATAATATATAACAAAAAAACCATGTATTTTTGGAATAATAAAATATCTGTAACAAAAATAATATAAAACAAGAAAAAATATGTATATTTGGATGTATGAAAATTTAGATACATTTTATTAAGTAAAATTTTAAAGTAATAATGGTTATAAACATTAAAAATAATTTTATTAAATAATTAGTTTAGATCTAAGGTTTTGATCGAGGAGGGATCAATGAGGTTTGCATATCAAGACATTTGATCCCTCTTGGCTCTTGGTAGATCCAGAGTTAGGCCATATTAATTTAAACTACATTCCACATGAATACCATGGGTCAATAACATGGGTTGTTTTTATATTTTAGTATTATTTTATTGTTTATTGTATCTTGACCTAGTTAAAATGTTCATTACATTATGTCAATCATTTTATTTAATTTATTTTTATTTTTATTTTTACTTTTTTGTAATTTGAAAAAGTCACCAAAACCTAAATTCAATCTAACTTATTAAAAAGAAAAAAGAAAAAACTAACATTATAAGAAACATATATAAAATTGTTTAGTTGTGGATCTAATGGCCTAAAACATTTCAATCATCTAACATTTGATCCAATGGCTTTGACATGGACACCTTTCGTATTGAGGAGTTGTTTTCAAAGAGGAACGCCTTACGACGTAATTACATTAAGCCTCATTTGACTTGGTTTAGGTGTCTCATGAGGATCGTGTGAACCTGACATAACCATCAGTGAAAGCTGAAGTGCCTTAGCTTCCTAATGAGTCCCCAAACCTTCAAAAGGTGAATCAACAAATTTTGGTGGCTCAGTGAGACCAACAGGTGAATGTCAACAATTATCATGAAAGGTTTCAGTGAATATGTTATTAATTGGGTGATTGTCATCAAAACCACTGATTTGGTCAGATTGGGAATATGATATAGGTGACTCTCTATTAATTAAATATGTGGATAGATCAACCAAATGACATTATTGAGCCTTTTGGGACATAGAATCATTCTCTTTACCTATTAAATATTTCCTTTTTAACATATCATGAGACAAGGATTCAATTTCCTCATCCTATTATTTTGAAACATCACCCTCGTGTAGATGATTGCAATTGAAACCAGTAGGAAAAATATTTAAATAATTTGGAGAATTCGTTGATGTAGCATACTCATGGAACAAATTAGGGTACAACAGATGAAAAGGTTCAGCTGAAGAGGCCTCATTTTCAATCTAGTTCAGAACTTAAATCTTGGACATTGATGTCAGCTTGAAAAAGAAAATAATCAGTGCCCACATGATATGCTCCGTGGAGTTGATATGAGATTCAGTTTTATCTGAGACAAGATATAATTCATTTCGAACAGGTGAACAAAATTCAGAAATAGATCAAATAAAATGTTTAAAGGGCTCAAATTGGGTCGCATTGACAGGGAGAGACGCCATTTGAACTTGATCCTCTAGATATCCAATTTTATCAAGATGTATAAGAGGTTCAGGAGCTGGAAAACTTGATTCCTTTCCTGGTAAACATTATTCATCATCTAAATCGTCTACAAATACAATTTCATTAATTGATAATTCTAAAGGAGGATTAGAAATTTCACACACAATAATTTCCTCCTTAGAGGTTTGAGGATTTTCCTGATTCACATAGATTGGAAAGAAAATATTAGGGATAAGATCTGGCCAATTTGTATCTTCCAGATTATCATGATGATCATAAAAATAGATATTTTTTTCAGGTTGAAGGTATTGTAGAGAAAAATAAAACAAAAATTAGGATTTATCACCTAAATACATCCAATCAAAATTTGTTTCAGGAAATCCACAACCAAAATGAAGAAAACTAGCAGCAAATCCTCCAATGATTCTTCAGGTTTCAATCTAATTTTATTTATCCTTTTAAACACATATTGAAAATCGTACATGTCAGGTAACATGTGGCACCACTGCTTTACATGCACTTCAAGTGTGATGGTGTACAATCTTCCAATAACATATTTAAAATGCATTATGTTAGAGTGACAGAAATGAGGAAATTGAAGCATATGTCCAAACATTGTTGTTCGCTCCTCTCCATTAAACTTAAAATGTGACAAGTGATAGACTATTTCCATTGGAACTAAAATATTAACACTTTTAGAAAAACAACCTGGGATAGATTTGGGATAGAGCCATTTAAATATATGAAACTAAATATAGCCTCAAGCACTCAACTTTTCATCTTTCCCTCCTTCTAGCACGAACAATTTTTGTGACATTTCTTGATGTCACCAACAACTAGGGGGTCGCCCTGGTGTGAAGACCCAATTATACCTCACATCATTTAGGATAGGATCCATAACATGTATGTGGGCCTAAATACCACCATGAATGTTTCCCACTTGGCTTTCAAATGTGAGGATGCTAGAGCGAAGGCAAGAAATAAATTCCTAGATAATGAGACAAAGTCAACCCAGTATTTAGAGACTGTGAAAATAGGTACAAGAAAGCCACAACAACAATGAGAACAAGTATACCAGGAAAAGGATCAGTGAGCCAAAACCACCTTATATATAGATAAACAATAACATACCAAAGGTTAACTACAAATTATTTCACAATAGTTCACCGACATTCCATGGAATAAGTAAGCACATATTCAAAAGCAAACACACATGAAAAAATTACAAACTAGTCCATAACATATTGCCTATATGAAAGCACACATACAAATACAATGAAAATATCGGATAACAAATACAACCACTATGATTAATCGTGGAATTCGGTGCCCAAAATGAATAAATTTTTATTATTGTTTTTGCAAGTACAAGTACATGTCTTGTAATTCATAAAATCCCAATAGTGGGACATGGGCTTCTCATACCACTATCCATCGCAAAATGCTATCCTCGCTACAGCTCACCCTACTAGTTACTAGTCACTGAGAGTTGAGTGCCTCTAGCTCTCAAGAAAAAATAAATTATCTAACTATAGTCATAGCTCAAGTGAAAAAAGTCCCATAACAATTAGGCATGAGGCACATTTATAGAGGAGAGGTGACTGTTCACCTACCTGGACCTTTGACCTACCCTCACAACTCTTGAGCTTCTTCACTGCTCTCCCTTGTCTAGTGAACGCTGCTTGCTTAGTTCAATATATGCATAGTAAATAGCATCATGGTGAGAAAAAATTACATGATGAGAGAAAAAAAGGTTTTGAGAAACCCTAGGGTTCTCGCTGTCAATGTTTATGTGAATCCATGGAAACTTACATGAACTATTAACAAAGGATTTGGTGGTCATATTTTTTTATTGAATGTATATTCACTTGCTTCTGCATCTTCCACTAAGGTTTACACTGTAACCTAAGAAATTTATGTGGAGCCATTTTTCCCATTTTTGAAACCCTAGTTGCATAGCCTCTTGTAATAAACCTTAGTTTTCTCCATGCAAATATTCTACCAATAAATAAGTGATAGTAGTCATACATACCTTTAAACAAATGATAGTAGTCATAATAACATGATTGAAAGAAAAACATTTTTTTAGATCCCTCTACAGTCCCCTTTTGTGTAATGGATTTGTTAGAGGAAGTGGCATTTGCAGGGCCTTTATAACCTTCCTCATTCATGTTTTCATCCATAGACCTACTATCAATTGTGGAAAAAGTGCTAAAATGTAGCTTCATTGTCTTCTAGTGTTAAAAGGCATAGTTTTTTAATGATCTCTTTTCCATTCCCTTGATGCTTAAGATCATTTGTTTAGGAAGTATAGAGAGCGACCATTCCGCAACATAAAACCTACAAGCAAAAACAACCATTGATTAAACAATGATCCAAATATACTTTAATGAATAGATATCACAAATAATAATAGACAATAATTTATATCCTTGAGATGTCATCAATAAGATGGTTCAATATTATACAATCACTTGTGTTGTTTAGTCACCTCATCTATCAAACAAAAGGAGTGGCCACATGGGAAAATCCAAGAAGTTTATAAGGGTGGTAGACTGAGCAAATTATGAAGGGCTTGGAAAGAAATTCCCTAAAGGGATAGGAGTGGTGACTAAGTCTTATCAAGGCCACTACATAGTGGGAAGCAACACTCATGGCTCCGCGGTGAAACCATGAGCCACAAAGCTCGTGGGAAGGGCTTTCTGTCGACCTCAAAGGAGCATGGCGATGTTAAAAGTCAGGCCCCCAGAAAAGGTGACGTCACCTTTCGGTGAGCCAATCACAAGTGTTTTGTGGGGTTAGAAAATGGGCCCTGAGACTCCTATGCACCCCGCCGAAGTTCAAAGCGGGCCCACCAAAGATGACAATGGGCGCCGGTAAGTAAAGAGGTAAGGTAAGTCTAGGATGGGATTAACACATCTTAAGGCACAGCACCTACTTTGCTTATTTTGGCTCCCCTGTGGATTCATTGTAGTATTCCCTTATCTGTGTCCAATTTGATTTACATGTAGGCACTAGCTTCTATTACTCACTGTCTCGTACTCCATAAAATCCAGAGACTAATATAAGATCGTATTACCCTCAATTGTGTAAAATGCGGTTAATGCTTTGGATTTTTAAACGCGGAAAAAGAGAGGTTAAAACTCAAATGCAAGGTCATTTTCAAACCCACGTCACTTTCCTCTTGGCTACTTCACTACTCTCAGGTATTTAGTCATTTTTCTATCTCATTATTTCCCTTTTGTTTTTATTTTTGAAAGGTCATGGGGAAAATGAAAACCAATAATTCTGCGCCTAAAACCCCACAAGCCCACGAGGTCAGGACTAATCCTGGACTTGAGCCCCTCGTTGATGCCCACACATGAATTCATGACCCCATATACCCATTTAGTGTAGCCTGCACTAGAGCCGAGATTTTCGACTATCATCGAAAAGGCGAGGATATGTTTAGGGTCGTCGAGTCAGGTATGTATTACCAAATTGCTCCAACCACAATACCCTATTCCCGAGTTCATTAGCTGGCTTGGGGAAGCCTATGACAAGAACAAAGACATGTTTCTTTCTGCCCAGGGTAATAATATTTTTCGCATTACGCCCCAACTCATAAGGAAAGCCATTCGCTACCCTCTCAGCCAAGATTATGTTGAGTTCTCCGAGGTCTCCCTCTCTTGTCATTTCTCAAAGCTACCCTGGGAAAAATAAAGCAGTTTCCTCAGCCTCCTCTTAGATTCCCGCCTGTGATCTTTCCCACTCACGGACTCTATTCCCTTGTCGACTTTCCGAACCAATGTACAACCCGTCCTAGCACTCATATCTAGGTTGTTAGGGTTTGAGGAGGTCAACCAGGTGACTAAAGAGCGCATAGATTTTCTATGGCTCATGATGTATAAGGACATCCTCTTGGATATCCCCTCTTTCTTAGATTCAGCTATCCAAGCCCAGTTTCAAGAGATTTCCTCGGCTGGTTCTTTCAAGTACTGTTCCCTTGTGTCTTACCTATTCCTATTTGAGCATGTTGATAGATTTGAAGGTCTAGGCCTGAGAAGATTCTTAAGGATAAATGCCAAACCCAGAACCATCTTCGAGCAGCCAGAGGGGAAGGGGTATGAAAAATTTGTTAATGAGTTCATGAATCTTTCCTGAGCAGAAGTCTTAGCTACAGTTTGACGAGGAATATTGTACAGGGGACTGGTACCTGTTTGATAACTATATCGAGATCAGAGTCTATAGTGCAGAGGTACCTCCCTACCACCTGCGGGTATTTCCAGCTATGGGAGTTTTTGCCCTCGAATTCATTCGACAGACCTTGAAGGCCAACCAGATCCACTTCGTACTTGCGAAGAAAGGATACATCCTCTAACTCCAAACTTCTATCGGTCACTTCACCATAAATTCGAGGCATGCCCTCTCAGCCGTGGAAAAAATGCAACAAGAGATGAACCTCCAACAGGGAGAAGTTTGGCCCTATGACCCTAAGGGAGTCCTCACCAGTAGGAAGATGAAAATAAAATCAACAACTTATACACATGAGACTAGGCCCTTCATTGAATGGAGAGCTGACCTTGATGTGTGGCCTTTGGATGCACAGATGGAGGCTGAGTCCTCAGTTGCCGAAGGGAAAGGAGATAATGCGTTTGTTGGGATAGAGGAACAAGGACAGGAAGGCCCCTCAGGAAGTCAGGATGTCATGGGCATTGATGAGGATGCTCACTCTCATAAAAAATAGAGAACTGAAGGACCAGATGACATAGGGGTCAAGTTATCCGATGAGGAGATTCCCGATTTTGGGGGCACTAACAAGGAAAAGCCAGGTTTTCATGTTTCTTTTGAAAATGCTTCCTCGTTGGCCCCCTTAGAACTTTTGCAGGCAATCACGATGGACAGGCAAGAGACGAGGGAGGAAATAAATACCAGACACAAATTCGCCAAGGATAAACTGAGGGCCGAATTGGCAGGGTTCGTGGATAAACAACATTCTATCCTTTCTTTGGTGCTAGATATAGATAAAGAACAACTTATACTAGCTATTTAGAAAGCAGCGTTGCAGCCCTCTGGTTATGGAGCCCAATATCGAGCTTTGGAAATCATCCTCAATCTAACCAACATTCCCCTACTAGACAAGCTAGACTTACACTAGTGATTCGGGGATGTGCTACGGACCGAGGTGGTGAAACATGCAGTTGCCTTGAAGAAGCTCGAAAAGAAGTACAATATGGTAATAGAGCACCAGAAGATGGAGAAGGCTAGCGCCAGAGCCAACCATGCCCAACTGGAAAGCCTCAAGAGAACAATAAGAGAAAATGGGGCTGATAAGGATGCAACACGGAAAAAACTTCTTGCCAAGTTAGAAGTGGAGAACCAGGAGCTGAAACAAAAGCTGGACATGCCTCATGAAAAACATGTATAGACAGAGGAGCTTGTCCAGGTAGAGAAGGAGAAAAAGGCTCTTTCTGACTCACTTGCCAAGTAATAAGAAGAGAATGCTTAGAAGGACACGGAGATCGTCGGACTTAAATGGAGGCTATCAGAATGACAGGTCAAATGGGACCAGCATACATGCATCACCCTTGTATTGGGTGAGCACAAAACAACTCCTGAATAACTCACCAAGGCCTTGTCTGATCTAAGGGTGTCAGAGGATGAAGCCAGCTCAGTTTGCCAGCTCCTAAAGGAGACTGAGGCCACTCTAGCAGCAAACCAGCAGGTGACGACATCCCTACAAAAAGAGGTGGAAAAAATATGCGAAGAAACCTAGGCACGGGATAAGTCCATCAAAGACTTAAAGGGAAAGATCAAGGGAAATATGTCAATCGTGGAAGAAAGGTGACTGGTTTGGGTAGAGATCATAGCAGAGGTTAAGCATCATTGGGACCTCACTGCGTGATAAACTGACAAGAAGATCACAATCCACCGATTTCATTTCCCGGCTACGGACGGACGCATAGACGAGGAGAAGCGAAGGCCACCATAGCTAGGAAGTATATCCGGTACACAGTGAAAAACAGGGGTCCTAACCCGAGTTCGAAGGGTTAAGGTTTGCCAACAAGCCCCTATACTACTAGCCTTCGGTGACCTGCAACGCGAGGCCAAATTCTCACCGTGGTATGGGAGGGTGTTGGAAACAAAAGACACTTTACGAGAAGAGAAGGAAATTCGAAAAGATCCACGTTACACGCAACCTATCAGGTTCACACCAGACAGATCTATTTGCAGGGTTGTTAATAGGATAATTGCAATATATAGAGCTATTATCATGCACAGATCTTGTTAATAACTCCGCATCCACGTGCGTATCAACAGTTATCAACACACATTATCATAACGCATCATCAATATATTACAGTTATACCATAACACAGACAGATTCGCAGCATAAACAGATAACCAACAATATTTGTAACATATCCCAACTAGTTCGCATCAACAACAATACATCAGATCAAATAACATAGAGTACTTTAACCATATCCCCATATATTAGCATCCAAAACCCAATACAATCCGACACAGTATGACTAAGGATCTCCACACACACAGCCAACATAAGTCCTTACCCAAACTACCCAACAGCAGATATATAACAATTCTCACTTAGCATCCGACTTAATTCTTTTCTACCTAAAGACTCAAAAATGTTCATCTATTTATATCGACCTAGCCTATGCTTCCAATGGTCCACAAACCATGGTTTGCAGACTGTTGGTCTACCCTTGACCCATTACAATGCATTCGGGGCTTTGACCCACCCTAAAACCCTTGCATTAGACTAAATAATACCAAAAATATAAAAAAATACACAAAATTCGTAGCTTTAGGAGACCCTGTTCCAACATTCCCCCAACACAATCTTGTGACTCGTCCTGAGTCATTGTGATGGTGGGGTCTCCACCTGCGCCTGCAGAAATTTGATCGCTTCGGCCAATGGGGGCAGCACACCTTCACTCCGAGCAATAGAATTTTACACAATGTCTACCAACTTCTGTGAATTTGGGCCTTGTTGGAGGCGGTGACACTCTCGGTGGTTTAGTTGTTTGACTGTGCTTGTCAATATCCGGGAGAGCTTGAGGGCCTCATTAGCCCATGACCCAAGACGATCCTTCGAAGTCTTCTTCTTCTGGCAGAGTTCATCGATATCATCTCCAAGGGCATGGCTAGTTTGCAGTTGTGCCAATCATTGAGCAGGAATCAGAGTAGGCATCATGGCTTCTAGCCACTCAAACGCTTCTTCCTTCTGTCGCATGTCCTGGTTGATTTCACGGAGGATAGGGTCACGATGTACCTTGGTCCATAACTACATGGCTATATCCAGCAATTGAGCACCCTCAGCAATCCGTCCTGTAATAACTTTTGTAGCTGCGGTAACCAGTGCAGATCGCTGGGCCTGAACCTTCCGCGGTGTCTATGGCTGCAACTTGGCCTGCAAGTCTGCGATTTGTTGTTCCATTTATCTTTTGACCACCTAAATCTCCATCCTGGAGGCCTTTAAGGTTGTGACCAACCCCTCAATATTTTCCTGGGGGCTGGTCATGGCCGGGATTTCTTCTGTAACATATACACAGAGTCTACTAATTAAGTGTTCCAGCTTTGTTTGTTGCGCGGTGGTGAGGGTACATGCAACCTGTACCTAGGAAACTTCAGCGTTCTTTCCCTCGATTGTCTGCTTAGCTATGCTGAGCTAATAGTATACTCGATGATCCCTGTGTTGGATTTCTTCAAACAAGGAGGTGCGAGAGGGCACACGTGCTTCATGTGGAAACCTAGCTAGATCTAGAAGATCTAGTTGTGCCTACTGAATTGCACATGCCTAGACCTATGCTCCTATTTGGGAGTGGAGATTATCGTGACGGTTGCACAGCCGGAACGAGAGGCGACTTTCTGTTTGTAATAAGTGTTGCACTACTAATTTCTTGAGCCGTTCGTGCTGAACAATATTTGGTTTGTAGTGTACATCTTCAAGCATGTGACTCGGAGCTCGGCCTAAAGTGTGTCGACTACAGCTTTTTTCTGCTCTTCCAGAGCCAACCATTTTTCTTCGGTGGCCAAGGTGACCGCATCTACAATTTTCTCGAGGTCCCCTTCAGTTAGTGTAACTAATTCATCATGTTTAGGTCGTTGGGAGCGCTGCTTCTTTCGTGGCCCCTTATCAGGGTCACCCGTTCGCTTTGTTCCTCGAGGGGTGTCAGCACCTCCCGCCTCCTATCCTTCGATACCGAGATCCTGTTGCGCATCCTTCTGCACTGTTGCATCCATGCCTTTCCCTATACTCTTACCGAGCTGTGAACCTTTCTCTGATGCGAGAAGCAGCACCCCCTTCCCCATGCTTTCTGGGTCTCCAATTTCTTTGTCAGCTGTGGGTGGAGTAACTTTCAACGGTGCTTGTTCCTTTAGTTCCCTTTGCACATGCTTTGAAGCCAAGCTTCCATTGAGGAGGCCACTGCGTAACTAAATAATTAATCTCTTCATTGACAACCATACGAGGAAACCGAAACCATCTTGAGATCCTTGACCACCAATTTGAATGATGCCATGGTCACACCAGGGCTTGACAATACTTTTATATTTAATCATAAATGGTAGAAAATTGTGAATCGACAGAGTTGATAACTGCGAGCCCACTCTGAAACAATACCCATAATACTTGGTTGTCTTCTATGCGTTGCACATCCTTAGAGTCCCACAAGTTCGTATAACGAGCCCCTTCGCACATGCCGTAGGTGAGCTCAGGGAGGACTGATTCCTCAAGTGCTCCTCAGGAAACCAATGCAATGAGAAGCAGCAACCTGGAATAACAAAAGGCTCGTCCCTGCTTCTGGGATTCTCAGACATTGGCCAAAAACTCGTTGCACAAGTATTGGGACCAATTGAAGCATACCCCTTTCTCGCACCGGCCTACCAACTGAATTACATATGTAGGAATGGAGGCCACCTGGAATTTTCACATCATCTTGCATGCCAACAACAGGGTACCCAACTGCGTACCAGGGTCGCTGATGGATTCGATCATGAAACCTCGAGTGTTTCGCTCTACATGGTAGGTTTCACGCACATGGTTAGTGATCTTCCTCTCGTACTTCTTACTAGCGTGCAGTAGAGGGTTTGGCCCTTCCATGGGAAGACCAGTAATTCGATGAATGAGCGCAACATCGACGGGGATTCGATCCTGGATCCATAAGCAACCATCATGGACCAGGGTGAGGAAATGATGTACCAGATGGTCTGTGATATTATAGTGGCCTAAATGTGACATCCTGAGCAAGTTCAAGAGCCTGGCCCTGCCAATCCATGCACCCAGCGCATGCGGATAATTTTTATCCCATAGTCTTCTTGTATTATGTCAAGGTATAATTCAGGTGCCAACTCAGGGAAGGCCTCCAAATTGGCCAAGTCATGATCATCAAATTTCACCTCATGGAGCCTTCCAAAGGGTTCGCCAATGACGAGGACCTCACTCGGGGTTGGAAGCATCTGCAGCTAGGTGCGCAGGCCATCAAGACTCTTCAGTGTGTGTGTGGAAGGCCTATAGAACCAAACGAAGTTTGGTAGCCAATTGATTGGTTCGGCTACCTGGGCCTCTTCCTGAGCAGACCGAGGTCGCTTTGCTGGGTTGGGCGAGTGTGCCTGGAGCATTTCCTGTGGGGATTTCAAATTTCGTGGGGAAGTATGAGGCTTCACCCCGACCCATTTTGCGGGTTTCCCTAACCCCTGTGATTTTTCCTTCCCCTTCTTCTTTGCTTGACTCAGCATAGATATAACCTCTTCAGTGTCTGACTTGATTTCCACTACTTCCTCAGTTTCTTGCTCCATCGAGGTCACCAGTTTCGAGACTTCCAGGGGATTAGTGGCCGTCATCCTAGCGCGGAAGATGAATTCTGGGTTGCTATTGTTAGAGGGAGTAGGCTGCTCAGACATGAAAGGGATGCAATAGGCATAGAAACTCTTACAGCACAAACTTGTCAAGGAAAAACACGCCAAGTACAAGCTATTCAAGCGATATGGAACCTTGTCTGATCTATCCTTCTCCTTTTATAGCCTTTGCAATTTACCAACGGTTGGTTAAACTTCACTTGGAACTTATCATCAAGTAAACGGTAAAAAATCTTGGGAAATCGCCTCATTAAATGTCAGCCGCCTGCTCCTGTCAATGGTAACTTTTGCTTTTTACCTTATTTTACTATTCCAACGGCTAGTTTTCACACCACTTTGGCGCCCACCATAGCCCTGCACTCCCAGCAGACCTCCGGTATGCCCAGCATAGCCCTACGCTCCTAGCGCACCTCTACGCCTCCAACGCACCCTCTGCATTCTGAACATTCACCTGCACCTCCCGCACATCCCTCCAGGCATCGAATTTGGCAGCCACGCCTTGCGCATATCATGGTACCTTCCATTCTTACCTTCTTTGGTGGGCGTAGCCCACTTTATATAGCTACTCCAGCCATATATTTATTTGATCTGATACGGTTTGAGCCGGAAACCATTGACATAGCCAGGGATCATATCGCCGCGCAAGGTGGCTAACCGAACAACTACACCATCCGTGATTTCTTTAACTGCGTAGTGCCCCAGCCAATGATGTTGGAACTTCCCTGTATGTTTCGCAGATTGGCTATCATACAGTAGCACTAATTCACCCTCCGCAAAGGTCTTTTGTTGAATATGTCGGTCATGCCATGACTTATCCCAAGCCTTCTGGACCTGATGACGGAAATTAGCAATGAAACGGTCTTCCTCCAAAGCCACAAGCTATGCTAAATGCTCCTCCATGATATCAGGCTCCGCCATATTCATAAAAGCTGCAATGCATAGGCTAGGAACAATATATTCCATGGGCATAATGGCCTCCTTGCCATAGACCATCCAAAACAGTGTTTTCCCTGTTAACTTCTTACAGGTGGTCTGGTAGGCCCAAAGAATAGAAAATATGCACACGTCCTAGTCGCTATGATTATAATTACAGATCTTAGTCAGTGCATGCTCCAAAACTTTATTAAAAGCTTCAACCACTCTGTTTTCCTAGGGATGATACAGAGTGCTTTTCGTATGATGGATCTAGAATTATTCCGTCAAGGCCTATATTGTTTCATTGACAAAGTGTGTACCTCTATCACTCATAAAGATTTTCGGACATCCAAAGCTGGTCAGAATCTGTTCAAAGATGAATTTTATCTACAGTGCCATTCTTCACCACTTGTGCTTCGACCCACCTAGTTATGTAATCAGTATTAGTTATAATGTAGCACGCACCTGTCTTCTTTCTGGGTGGGTTGATAGGTCCTACAAAATAAATTGTCCATTTGTCAAATGCTTGCAAGGCCATTTGAAGTTGAAGGGGCATTTTTTCCTTGCTGGATGGCCTTCTAGTTCATTGGCATGTATTGCAGGCCTTACAATAGTCGTGAGAGTCACTATGCAGGGTAGGCCACCATAATCTAGCTCTTAAGATCTTTTGCGTCATTGTTTTCCCTGCGTAGTGACCTCCTGCTACCCCATCGTGGGCTTCTTCCAAGATAGCATGTCGTTCATGCTCCAAAATGTACCTTCGCAGCACTTCATCAGCCCCCATCTTATATATATGACCTCCGTTGATGGTAAAATCTGCAGTGCAGATTACCATCTCCTTCTTCTGTTGTACCCAATAATCTGCAGGTGCCATGCCTGTAGTCAGGAACTGAATGATGTCAGCGAAGTGCGCATGAACTACCTTAATAGAAAACAACTACGGGTTGGGCAATTCGTCTTCCAGGTTGGTCGGTTCCTCACCACTCTAAATGCAGGACAAGTGATCTGGCCTAGCATTCAAGTTCCTTGGCTTGAAAATGATCTCAAAGTTGTATTCCTGGAATAGCAGAAGCCATTGGCAGATTCCCCCCCCCAACACAAGCTTATTCACCAGGTACTTCAAGGCCGAATGATCTATAAACATTTTTAAGTGTCCTCCTAACAGATAGTGCTGGTACTTCTGTAAGGCATAGACCATAGCCAAGCCCTCCCTCTCCGTGGTAGAGTAGTTGTGCTCTGCACCAAAGAGTTTCCTACTAGCAAATGCAACTCTATGATCAATGTCTCCGTCTCCAGGCTACGTAAGGACCGCTCCCAGGGTGATTCCTGATGCATCGACGTGAACATGGAACACCTTCGCCCAATCAGGAAAAATGAGAATAGGTGCAAAGACCATCTTTTCCTTGAGTAGCTCGAAGCTCTTCTGACACTCATCATCCAAAAAAATGAAACATCCTTCTTAAGCAGCTTTTCCATGGGCTCTGTGATCAGCGCGTACCCCTGAATGAACTTTTTGTAGTAGCATGTGTGTCCGAGGATCAAACACAGATGCTTTTCAGTTGTAGGTACTGATAGATTTATGATAACTGCAACTTTCCCAGGGTCAACCATCAAGCCCTGTGGCCAAACTATATGTCCGAGCAAGATTCTAAAGGGTACATAGAAGATACACTTCTTGATATTCAGGGAGATCTGGTGCTTTCTACAGGCATCCAACATCATGCACAGGTTCGAAACATGCTTATTCACTAAGCCAAAGACAATCCAATCGTCAAAGTAAACCTCCAGAAATTTGTGGATGAACTCTTTAAACACTGCGACTAATACTCATGAAAAGATAGCAGGGACATTCTTGAGTCCAAACAGCATGACCGTATGCTGAAAGGATCCCCATTCGGTAGCAAATGTAGTTTTACTACGATCTTCAGGTGCGATTCTGATCTAATCATAGCCTGAGAACCCGTTAATGAATGAGTACGTTTCTTGGCCTCCTAACCTATCTAGGATTTCATCTGAGAATGACATTGGGAAGGGATCATGTACGTAGGCATCATTCAATTTGCACAAGTCCACACATATTTGTATTTCCCCCTTCGTCTTCTAGTGGAGGAGGTATGGGTGATTTCTTACCCCTATGCTCATTTGAAGGTGGTGTAGATGGAGGGCTATGTGCAGCCAAATCCCTTACTGGACTGTAGACAGATCTATCTCCTCCTTGATTAGTTCTGTAGTATTTTTCACTTTGTGTCATACCCTCACTCTAATCGGAGCTCATTCACTCCGTATGACTACACAACATGTTCTTTTCGCACAATAATATCTTAATCAATAATGGTAAGGTTTTCAGAAACTTACCCTGGAAACCTTTGAAGAACCTTCGCTCTGCCTTCGAATAGGACATGAATTGATCGATCGAAAATTCCGTCACAAATCCTCCCAACGCACTATCCACCCAGTGATCTACCGTATGAGTGATGGTGTTATCAGTCTTTTCTAACTAGTGGATCAACTCTGGTGACCACTTCATGACACATTAGTCCTTACAACACGTCTGAAAATCTATGAGCCTTGCGAGCCACTATTGAACCTCAGTTGCAAATGTCACAAAGAATATTTCGTAGACCTCTGTAAAAATGTACTTATTCTTCCACTTCTATGTTGTCAGCTTTGCGTTGCAATTTTCTTTTATCGCAAATTCCTGAACCTGTTTTTCAAACCAATTTTCAATTTCTTTCTTCTCAGATCTCCAATGTTCTCTTGGCATTACCCGATCCCTCTCTCAAAATGCTCCGGGTCCCAGCAACAGAACCATTTTTTGGCTTGAGGGGTCCTGACCCAGGTTCAGAGGTTAAGGTTTGCCAACAAACCCCTATACTACTGGCCCTTTCAGCAGTGACCTACTTGCGCAGGCCAAAGTCTCACCCGAAGCAGTATGGGAGGGTGCTAGAACTAGGTTTCTGCACCTTGAGAGAGAGTAGGTAATTCAAGTAGATCCACATTTTCAACTTATCATGCTCGCACAAAAGAGATATATTCGCAGGGTTGTTAAGAGTATAATCACAATATACAGAGCTATTATCATACACAGATCTAGTTAATAACTCTACATCCATGTGCGTATCAACAGTTATCAGCGCACATTATCACAACACATCATTAGAAGATCACAGTTATACCATAACACAGACAGATTCACAGCATAGATAAATAACACAACAATATTTGTAACAGATCCCAACTAGTTCGCAACAACAAAAATACATCAGATCAAATAACACAGAGTACTTTAACCATATCCGCATATATTAGCATCAAAAACCCAATAAAATTCGACACCGCACACAGCCAGCAGGGTCCGCACATAGTAGGACTGAGGATCTTCGCACACACAACCAGCATGAGTCCTTACCCAAACGACCCAACAACAGATCTAACAATTTGCACTTAGCATCCGACTTAATTATTTTCTACCTAAAGACTCAAAAATGTTCATCTATTTATATCGACTTAGCCTACGCTTCCAATGGTCCGAAAGTCGTGGTTTTCGGACTCTTGTTCTACCCTTGACACATTACAATGCATTTGGGGCTTTGACCCACCCCAAAACCCTTGCGTTAGACTATTTAATACCAAAAATATACAAAATTATACAAAATTCACAGCTTTTAGGGGACCCTGTTCCAACA